>JYFJ02002547.1:0-15619 GCA_000934665.2 Catajapyx aquilonaris
CCCCCGTGGGGTAATGAAAAAAAAAAAAGCAACAAATTATCTAAAAATTGCTTTCCCCCATAATTTAGTCTAATTCATGGTATTCCCGAATGACCATTTGTCACCGTAAAATAGAGCTGTTACTTTGCAACCATTATATTATTCTAAAATGAGTTTTTGGCACCACAGGATGCAGGACTCTGGCAGACAGTGCCCTGTAAATGCCTCATATTTCTTTGGCCAGTAATTCCCCTTCTACACGCTTGCAAAGATACCTCATACAATGCAGCAGCTTCAGCCAAAACTCTTGTTTTTCATCTCCTCCATTAAACTGTCATCTATTTTGGGCAATACATTGCAACTCAAAAGTTTTAAACATCATTGCAGTTAGCAGATAAAGGATTAGCTGTAAAATGTGACATGATTTCTGAAACTCACTTTAGAAAAACTCTGTCCATAACAGGCAATTGAACCATAGTGAAACTGGGCATTTGCCAAGATGTCAGAATTTAGAATTTAGAACTACACTTGAGGGGTGTGGTGGAAAAAGGTGATAACCCACTAAAGTGTACTTTTTCAGGAGAGCGAATTTAAGTTTGCACTCTCTTCACAAATCATAGGGAATGCAGATTTTGATCTAGTCCATGCTGCCCTCTCGTGCATGATATGTGAACTTGGAGTATACCAAACTATTTTGCATGTCTTTTACATAGTTGCTAAGGGTTCAGGTCAAATATGACAAAATGAAGGGTTATCACCTTTTTCCACCACACCCCTCAAGTGTAGTTGGTTGAGATCAACGTTTCTGAGATGAATAGGCTACTGTA
This sequence comes from Catajapyx aquilonaris, assembly GCA_000934665.2. Classification (NCBI taxonomy): domain Eukaryota; kingdom Metazoa; phylum Arthropoda; class Diplura; order Dicellurata; family Japygidae; genus Catajapyx; species Catajapyx aquilonaris. The sequence continues at coordinate 807 of JYFJ02002547.1, forward strand.
TATCTATTTTCATACTCAATATAAATGAGAAAACATGAGACATACCTTTCCTTGAGAGTAGAATCAGGCAGGCGCCGAAGCAAAGTCTCCTCTCCTCCACCTGCAGTGTCTAAGTCTATAGCTTTGGGTTCTTCCACAGGTACTAGAAGTGTCTTGCCAAGATGCTGGTTGTATTGCAAACACCAGGCTTCAGCAGGAAAGCCAGTACAATACTGCCTCACTGAGCCTGGGCTCAGCCTCAACCACACCCCATCATCATTGTGCAATTCCTCCAGAAAGGCCACAGTCCCATCCTGATGCACCAACCCAACCTGCTCACCCTGAAGAGATGGATGTGCCCGAACACGTAACCCGGCAGAGTTCTTAGCTGAGAAACGACGCAGTTTGGGACCTGACGTTGAGCATGGAGGGACCATCTGGTGTAAAGGTACAGGAGGTCGACCTGTGGGTGGTCCTGGGGCAGAGGCAGGGGCAGGTGACTGGCGTTGAGGGCGTACTGTAGGTACTACTTTTTGAACAGTTGCTGTTGTTGTTCTTGAAGGTGCCTCCTCCACCTCCATGCGATAAGTTTGGTCAAGTGTATATCCATCTACAGACACATGTATGGAATACCAGCCAACAGCACCAGGTGTCCATGTAGCACGATATGTCCCATCACCATTGGGACGCACCAGCAGTGTCTCTGAGGGCCTACGTAGCCATGGAGAGCTAAAACGTAGCTCCTCAAATGAATAGCGCTCATACGCTTTCATCATGCTGATTGCATAGTATCGCATTTTGTCTTTTAGTGTTACTTCATAGGGGGTGCTAAGAGATGGTGATGGGTGGCCCCCAAATGCAAGTGCATCAGGCTGGCTTGCCCGCCTTGCAGATATGTCACCTTCTCCAACTCCGCTGCCACATTTCTTCTCCACAGGGACAGCTCTCACTTCAATCTGGTGGTTGAACACAAAATTTTCTCACAATTAAGAATGTCTATGATATGCATACAATAAAAAAAATAACACTTTAATTCTTATTTTTAATTTTTAATTTTTATTTGTTACCCCGTGATAGGGCCACGGGCTCTTTCAGGGGGGTAGAACACCACCATATTTTCCATTCAATTTTCTATGATTATTCTTCAGACACCATACAGGGATGAAAGGATATAGGGTACGGATGGGGATTTCTGGGGAAGAGAGACAGGTGCAGGTGCAATGTCTTAAATGTTGGGCCATGTGCAGTCTCCCAGGGATCTATGGCCTATCGGCCAGGTCAACCCTTAAAGTCCCTATCGAAGTCTCCCAGGACGTTAGGTTGCCAGACACCTCCAAAGCCGAGTCAGAGACCCTTCTGACTCAGGCGAAAGGGAACTCCCGGGTGGCGACGAACCCGGGACCTTTTACTCAGCAAGCCGAGGCATTACCATCTTGGCCACCACACCTCCCCCAAATAACACTTTAATAGTGTCCCATTAAGATATTTTGAACAATATTAAGTCATAGCAAGCTGTAGATGAGGTGTGATCCAAGTGTTGCTGAACTAATATTTTAGTACTTTCAAAAAAAGACTGCACCTACTAACTGCTGGATGCCATAACAGTCGTCACCTGCATTCCAACATACTTTCAATATTTTTCACTCTGTGCAGACATTCTTCAATACCACTTCCAGTGCCTCGACTAAATTGATTTGCACAGGCTTTACTTTGTTGAATCTTTCTCCCATTAGTGCCGAGTTTACTTTTAGGAAGAAACAGATATCATGATGTGCCAAATGCAATGAATATGACATTTTGGAAACCTGTGCCACATCTTTTCTAAAAACCAGCTAGCTTCATTAATGGTCAATCACATGAGTCAACTAGCAGAACTTACCTGACAAATTATTATAAGTCACAAGCAAAACAACAGAGTAAGAACAAAAACAAACCCTCAGAGATGGGACATGCACCACATCCCCATACTGGTCCTTGGTGGTGACCTGCAGTGTGAAGGGCCACCCACATCTGACAGGTTCCCTTGAAAAAGTGACCTCGCACCTTTGGGGATCGACAGCCGGGTCAGGCTGCAGCCAACGGGCAAGGCGTCCGCCACTAGTTCCCCCACTGCAGCTGATGAAGTCTCTCAGGAACAGCCTCTCATTCGAGTGCATGCTATGGAATAAAAGCATCATTTTTAGAGTGATTACCGCATAAATTAAGTAGAAAACAAACCCACAATATTAAAATCATTAGAATATGAGGTATAACTTATCCATTTGTTAAATATACCTTGGTAAAAGCACATTGTAGCGTAATAGAGAAAAATATTTGTAATTTTTGTGTATACAAGATGCCACGTTCCATTCACTACCTTCAACTTCGACAAAAATATGATTGGGGAATACACATGGTAAGAAAAACAGTGTACAATGGGTTAGCTGGATCTCACAGTATCTCATGAACAGGTAAGGTTGAAAAACATCACAGTTTGTAGCAGGTTAGTTTCTTAACAACACTTTCAAATTTTATAGAGCATTATTTCTCCATTCTGTCTGCTCAACATCTCCTCAACTTTGCATTCGTATCTGACGTCAATTGTAACATAACTGGCAAACCTCACAATACTCTAAATCTTTATGGGTCTATCCACCTGTGTGTCTTAGAAGCATTTTCAAAAATAGCACTGTAATTAGCCCATATCTCCAATTTATACAGCTGGCCAAGGGACAAAGGCATAATTATACAATATCCCTATCAAAGTATGCATAAGTCTCAACTTTTCCATAACCATCATTTCTCATATCAACTATTCCTTTTGGAGTTATCTTCCAACACCATGATCTTATACAGGGTGTTCCAAGTATCCGGGTCACTTTTGGATAACCACTATCGTCTGATAGCAGTCATCCAAAAGTGACCCGGATACTTGGAACACCCTGTATATCAATTTAATCAGCACATTTTAGTACAAATACAATATAATTACACATGTAACTCAAATATATGATTTTATATTAATTTCAACATGATTTTGAAATAATGTTTCTGAGTTTTGTATAGGTTATGCTTGCATTTCAACTACGATTCTGATTTTTAAATAACCATGATAATCCAACATGATTGTAAGCTGCCTTTCATGATCATCTGAAATCATGTCAAGTGAAACACAACAGTTTTTAGAAACATGGCTTCAACTCGTCATTTTCAAAAATATTTTGAAACTAATCTATTTTGTATTTGAATTACATGTGCAAAATTCTACTAACATGTTGTTCAGATTAAATTGATATACAACATCGTGAGCTAGGCGGGTAATTTGGGAAGAAATAAATGATGCAAGAAATTAATGAAAATTATGAATCTTATACGGTAGGCCTACACTTATTTTTGGGTATGCACTCACATGTAGACACCAAAGTTTCAATCCATATACCAAGGGCTCAGCTACCTGATTTTCACATTAGGCATGGAGTGACACCAGGCTTAGGCACGACACCTGTCTCAAACCCATGGATTATGAAAATTCGTATCTCAGTTTCTGATTGGGGCGAAAGAACTTTTCATATGTCATTGAAATATCATATAAGACAAGTATCGGTATTTAACGTTGTAAAGAATGGCACCAGGGGCGTATCTACCATAGGGGCAGGTGGGGCGACTGCCCCAGGGCCCCCGAGCAAAGGGGCCCCCGAATTTTCCGACGAGTTTTAGAAAATTTTGAGGAAACCCACAAATCCACAATAGGCCTAACGTCTATAACTTATATTCTATATTCTATAAGACGTAAGAAACCGGGTTCGATCCAATCAATTCGGGGTCTTAGCTCGTACTATCTCACGGTCAGACTCTCGCAGTCGCAGTGTCAGTAATCAGTATGGCACAAAAACAATGAAAATGAGAAATCATTACATTAATAGTTAGCCTATACGTAATCATTACGTATTACCAGTGGCGGATTTAGGGGGGGCAAAAAGGAACAAAAGAAAAAACGGGTGGAAAACTCGCAAAAACCCTCTAGAACAGTGCAATTTTGCGGTCGTGACTCCAAATTTGGGGTCGCGAGGAAGGGTTGTGACCTTGAACCGAAAAAAATTTTGCCTGCGGCGGGCCCTGATCGCCCCCCCCCCCNNCCCAGAAAAATTCCTGGATCCGCCACTGCTGCGTATTACTATGGAGGGGGCCCCGCGTACCTTTTTGCCCCAGGGCCCCCAAGAGTCTTGATACGCCAGTGAATGGCACACACATCTTTGCACCTTACGAGTCGTCCATAAAGTACGACATGCTGACCTTGGCTCCCCCTCCCCCTCCCCCTTCAGGAGTGGCCAACCTAGCTCCGGTTCAACATAACGTATACATAATTCGGTTTTCCAAGGTCCAATTACCACCATAATTACTTTCCTTCAAATAATTCGACTCGACTGGTTAAAATGAGCAATACCATGCTAATCTGGTTCCTTTCCGTGACGCCTATCATCATGGCATTCTTGATCACACCCAAATGTTGCAGTGCAGTCAAGAATGTCCTCAGTGGACTTTGAGCTCCAAACCAGGATTAAGAGTCCGACGTACACCATGTGCTGCATCTCTGACCGATCACACTATCAGATTCCAAGAATCAGTTTTTGAAGCCAAGCATACGTAGCTCTGCATTTAATATTTGTCAGCTTCAGATAGGCGAAGTTTCACCCCAGAATCACGCTACAGGCATTTCACTTGCGACTGACTGGGAGGATCCAGTACGTATAATGCCTGCTACAAATTGGGTAGAAAGTAGCTCTCAAGTCAGTGTATGGACCCCCAACAATCACTCTAATGTTAACGCAGGTTCCCACCCATCCCTTAACCCTCCCACAAACAATTTGCAAGGGTTGTTGCGCGCAATTTTATTCTTCCTCGCAAATTGGAACAAAGTTGGCGACCTAGAAATTACCCGCACGCTTCCATCTCCACCGTGAGAATAGAAACCTGCTCATCTCGACCCGAAGGACAGTCACCGCACCACACACTCGGACGCCCCCATCCTGTCAAACGCAACCCGTCACGCGCATATGACCATCACCTTGGTATTCCACAGGATGAGTCGCCCCGGGCCAATCTTTCCCCCCAAAAAATCAGTTGCATCCATTCAAGCTGCACCTCCATCCCTCCATATGAATGAGTAATCAAATCCCCCCATCCAACCCCCGCTTCCTATTCTTGTCACGCCGTCCTTTTGGTGCACCTGGACGTTCTGTTCCGCTGCTAAAATGCCCATTTCCTCAGCCGGCACCCCCTTGATTCATTCAGCAAACGACCAATTCGCCTGACCCCAATTTGCGCGCTCTTCAACCACGATGGCATGTAGTGCACCGGGGTAATATGTCCATAATGAGCTAATTGTGTGAATAAACGAAGAATGTGCCCGGTTGCAGCGCCTGCGTGCAGATGGCGGGTGAAGATGCGTAGGTTGGTAGGCCCGAGTGAAACCTTCCCCCGAAGAGAGTCCAAGAGGAGAGGGGGACCAGTTGAGCACGAGTAGTGGCCGGGATTGGTAGGGCGAAGAAGGCGGTCTGTGTGACACGAGTGACAACTAATAGAAGCATCTCTTGTGTGATGGTGGTGTCAAGCAGGCGCCCTTATAAGGGCAGCCGAGTGTGGCTGGGGGGAAGGTTCAGATGATGGCGTCCAGGCTTCTTCTGGTTCTGGTGCTGGTGGTGCATGTCGCCGCCCAGGCTCCCACCCCTCTGCCCCCTGACCCTCGACTAGCTGGTTCCTTATGCAGCTCCCCAGGATGCGCTTGCACCAGACAACCACAGCCGCCCGGAGGACTCCTCCTCTCCTGCACCTGTGCCCACACCCCGGATAAGGTAAGCACCTGCCATTGTCCATGCATTCCTCAACCTGATCCCTCCGCTTCTTCACGAGAATGGAATGTGGAGGTCCAGATGAGGACAAGGGGGGGCCCCCAAAAAGAAATCTATCAAGCTAAGAGGAAGCAGATTGGGAGAGAAAGGATAGGACAAGAATCTGAGGAAGGGACGGATGAAGGCCATCTGAGGACTCATTCGTCTATCTAACCGCAGATAAAAGATGTCTCCCCCCCCCCCCNCAACTGCCTCAGGCGACACCCATTCCCATGACTCTCAATTGTCAACAGGAAACGGCCGACTCAGATTGTCTCACTACCGCCGTCATTCCGTCAGGTTTCAATCTGAATCTGGCCAAGAATAACGTGGAGGTGTAACCGGCAAATGGCGCGTCAACTTCGTGTCAACAACTTGGCGGTGATATTATGATCGTTGCGTCCTTCCTGTTCCAGTCTTTGTCACCGTTTTCTTCCATGTTGATAAACATCTTTAGAGCAAAAAATAGCGGAGACCTGGCACAGAAATAAAAACGGGAGGGAAAAATAACGGGAAATGGGAAACAGAATACGTAGATAAATATATCTCGGGTGGCGCATATTAAGTGAGCACGTTTCGGAGGATGCAGACCGGAAAGCCTTGGGGAAGGCTCAGATTTTACAGGGCAATAAGGGCATGATATAAATAAAGCCATATTCTCCGAGACATTTAGTGCAAACCACCGTGAGAAATTGGCGCGGTTGGTCACCTGCGTTATCTGATGCTACGGTTTCAGGGTCGACGATTCCTTTTTTGTATTCCTTTTCTTTTACCTCCTACCTCCACCCCTCATTTCGCCAGCATGGTGGTTTGTAAAGTGTTCCCCTGCGAGGGTAATAGCGGGGTGCAGTGCCACGCCTTGACCCTGAAGGACTCATAGGAGCGCGCACGTCTCGACATGTCTGGACCATAGTGAGATAGTTGGCAGAGAAAGCAGTGCGCGAGGGCCAAGACTGGCGGGTTCTTCTTGCTTTGGGTTGTTGGCCAAGAGACATGCCCCTCCAACTATACAAAGACCGGTTCTCGCAATGACAAGGGGGGGTTCAAAAAAAAAAAAATCTAGCTAACTATCTCATTCTGTGTCCACCCTAGTCGTTAATGCGACGCTCATTGGACTATAGTGGACACGAAACACCTACGGACAGCACTCCCTTGTAAACAAAATCGGCTTTTTCATGAACACGATCCCATTCCCTTATCTGTGGAAAATATACCCACGCATGACACGCATCTCTACTTGCTTCCTCTTCAATTACGAGCACCGCCCCNCCCCCCCCCTGCAAACGCCTGTCCATCTATAACCCATCAGCCGTGTATGGAAGCATCCATACGTGGTGCTTGGTGGTCAGCATGCACTCATGCCTTTTCCTCCTTTTCCTTTTGGCCATCATGCAAAACTCCGCACTGCCATGTATGGTTCCTTGGCCGCCATTCTCAAATCAGTGACAACTCAAGGCAGGCCACCTCACCAGCCGCAGAAGGACGAATGTCATCCTAACCACTTTTTGTTGTTTACATCTTTTGTACCGCACATACCATATGCGCCCCACTGGCCTGTCCCCCTTCCGCACTACTTGTTTCGCTAAGCATGTGCTTTCACCTGCACTTCCCCCATTGCCTTCCTTTTTTTGTGCTGAATTCAATCCAGACATGAGCCAAACAGGCCCGCATGTGCTCAGCCGGGGATGCTCCAGAGGAGGAAGCCGCCACCAGCACTGTACACATCCGGTGTTGTCCACATTCATCCTGCCCGTTATCAAACAGTTGTTTCGCGATGGCCGCATCGAGTATACCATTTGGTACACTTCCAAGACGACTGTACGGTGTGAGAAAGTATATCATTCGTACGTGTGGCCTACATAGCAATTGCGCCCTGGGGCACTGGAGAAAAATTTTGCGCACCTTGCCAAACTGGTCAAGACCTGTATACACCTTTAATGCGATAAGGGGCTTCTAGCACACATTTGTATGCCTAATAACAGCTTAACAAGTAGTTTTGACAGGCGCCTGCCGTCCTCCCACACTGTATTCGCGCCACAAGTTGAGCAAGTTGAGCGGAGGTTCCAGGAAAAAAGAGGTTCGCAGCATCTCTCAAGGGCGACGGCTGCAACCGATCTCGGGGAAAAAGTCGAGTCATTTGAGCAATCCGGGGTTGGCACGCATATGAATCAAGAAACGGACTAGAGTTAATGCGGAGGTCAGCACCTTTGCACTCACTGCTGACGTCACCCCCAAAAATCTGACAGGCCGGCCTGTTGACCTTTGTTCTTACGATTGTGGCAGACTCAATCCCTCCTGTTCCTTTTTCTTGGCACCAGTACGGAAACAAAGGTCGCGGGAGAAGGGGGGGTAGGGTTGTTGTTGTAATCATACAAAACAACTTGTTGAAATGTTTGGCAAAAGCCGCGATCGTGGAACAGAATGAATGGGAATGAATGGACGGCCACGTGGACCACTCGCATGTTTCAAAACGCAAACAACAGACCCGTTGTCTGTATATAGCTTTTTTTTTTTCTTCCCGCCCCATTTGGGCCCTGCATATCATCCGAGTCGGGTTCCATCCGACAACCGAGATCAATCAGCTAAAAAAGCAACGAGGTAAGCAGCATGTGAACAAAAAATCTGGCGACAAAAAGAGTTGTCAAAGATGAGCCGCTCCGTCGGAGAGGCAAAATGGTCGCCAAGGGTTCTTGACCCAGAAGAAAGAGAGTAGCATCCTAACCACCCCCGACTAAAAATAGTGAGGGGCGGCATCCAGTGGCTATAAAAATGGGGTGAGGGCAGGAAATGGCACGAATTTCGCGCACCATAGTGTCGCCTACAGATTCCACCACAATTCTTTGTCATCGCCATCACACCATTAAATGACCGGGCCAAATATTTTGCTCGCTTGTCCCCCAACCATGGATCAATCTTGGGCCGGACTTTTCTCACCACAGCATTTATCACTAGAGAGATACGTGGCAAATGGATTCGTTGAGGCGAAGTATGCGTTAGAGGTTGGGCCGGGTTCAATTAGAGGCATGCGAGAATAGAGAGATGGAAGAGGGCATCCACTATTTCAAAGTGGAGGAGGAGTAGGATGAATTAGGACGAGAGCCAGATGCGCCAGGAACTGGATTAGTGCTCTTCTTTTCTCCGGTTCTTCTTCTTTCTTTCTTTCTTTTTCTTTTTTATGTGGCTGCAAGATGAGCCCACCGCGACTGAGTCGGCGGCTCAACCCGACCACCCCGTATTTCTTTTTCTGACACTTCCTGGAGGCCATTTTTTGCGCTTTTTTGCTGCTGCCCTCCCCGACTCAGATCCGCACAAAACAAACACGTGCGTGTCCTGCCGGTGACGTGTGAGATTATTTTTATTTGCCATTTTTCCTGCAGGAGTTGCGACTGTTCCGAGAGGCCCCTGTACCGGAGGACATCTGGGAGGTATGGGTGGGCGATTGCGAACGAGTGGTGTTGGGTCAAGGGGCCTTCTGGCAGCGGGGCGGGTACCATCAGCGCCAGCACCAGCTGCGGTCATTGCAGCTGCAGGCGGTAGGCGAAGTGAAGGTGGAAGCCGATGCCTTTCTACAGCTGCCCAACCTTCGGAACGTCTCCTTCCGGGACTGCCAGCAGGTGCACCTGGCCAAGGGCGCCTTCCGCAATGTGCATCAGGTGACTGACGGACCAAGGGTGCACTCATTACGTGTAATAACACCATGCTCTCTGCAGGAATGTCGACTGGAAGTGGACAACTGCGGGTGGTTGCAAGTCGAGGGCAACACCTTCGCCTGGATGAGGACCATCAGCATATACAGAGTGACCGATGTTCTGCTTCACCCTGGATCATTCGCCTTCCATGCCGAAACGGTAGGAAATGTGCGCACCTCTCTTCTACATTTCCACTATTAATGATGGCGTTGAGTCTGTCTTTCACGGCTTCCTTTGTTCCGGGTGACAAACAGATGTTCTTGTTACAGGTTGCGGGCCGAGAAGCAGTGGGTGAGGTGGAGATGGCAGAAAGCGGCCTGCAGGAGATCCCCAGCCATGCATTCCCGACCTCTTTGGCCTCTGTCAGACTGGAGGCCTGCTCGGTGGGGACTCTTCTGTCGGACGCATTCTCGCCCTTGTCCTTGAAGCATTTGCAGCTGGTCAACTGCAGCGTTGAACGCATAGAAAAAGGAGCTCTTAGTCCCAGGACCCTCCTCAGCCTATTGGAACTGCGGGGGACCAGAGTGAGGATGATGGCTACAGGTGCCATGCAGTCCGGGATGGAATCCTTGGAGGTGGAGGAATGCACCCTGGACCACATGGAATCGGGGGCGATCCAGGCAACAGTGGTGCATGCACGCATATCAGGGAGTCAACTGGGGGAGGTGGCTACCGGTGCTCTGGCTCTGGCGCACTGGAGCCGCCTGGATCTGATCAACAACCGGTGGTTGAGGCTCTCTTCAGGAGCTTTGTCGCAGCTGAGGCCAGCTCCTGGTGGACCGGTGGCTCTTCACTTGGAAGACAACGTGTTCAGCAGCGCCACCGAGCCAACGTCCCTGAAGATACCACTAACGCTTGCCCATCAGCTTCACGCCAACGTTCGACAGAACCTCTTTGACGTCCCATGCCAATGCGACGGCGGTTCTTGGCTGCGAGAACTGTGCTCGACCCCTGAGGACCACGACCTGACCTGGTTTGTTCTGCTGTTTAACTCCAGCTGGTGTCGTATGGACCGAGCTTTGGCTCTCTGCTTGGGGATGGACACAGCCGAGGCCGACGACGTAGAAGTGGAGGGGCACTCGACCTTTGTGGCAGTGGCCAACCATACTGATGTTCTGTGCGGAGGCGGTGCTGGAGCCGGATCCGAAGAGCTGCATGCCTGTTTGGCCACGGCGGCTTCAGTCTCGGAAGAACCGCACCCGATGGATGGCGAAGGCGACATCAATTCTGGCACCACTATGGAGCTGGACGCTTCTAAGCATATGCTTTTGGTCATCTTCCTGGCCGTGGTTTGCACCCTGGGAGTAGCTGGAGCGGTCGCCGTGGCTCTATACGCCCGCCGTAAAAATGCACATCACCTGTCCAAAAGGAGTGTGCTCGAAGAGCCTGTTCTGGCTCCACCTACCCCGGCTCCAACAGGGTTGCTGCGCCAGAAGAAGGAAAAGGACAACCAGGAGACTGACGACGAAGACGACGACGAAGATTCCCGAGCCGACAAGGCTGTCCAAACGCTGCCGGACCAACTTACGGCAGAATTGCTCCAGTCTCTACGTGAGAGGCTGGAGGACCCTTCGTCTTTCGTGGAGGCCAAGGACGCCATTGAGCACCTGTACGACCTCGTCAAGGTGAGTGCCACCCAAATTCCGTACGTTTCTAGGTCATGGGCTCCCCGTCTAATGACCCACCCACGTCATCCACAGGTGGAAGAGGCAGCTGCAGCAGCCACCACCTCCGGAAACGGGTGGGCATCGACCGGTACTCAGTGCAACAACGACTACGAACCAATAGTGCTACGACCACCGCAGTCACAGTGTCCTAGCACCCAGCAAAAGAAGGAGTCCAAGAGCAGCACCTTCGCTACACCCAAAAGTTTCTGGCTACGTGTCCGTGGTCCTCGGGGCCCGTTGCCACTTCAGGACTCCCCTCAACCAGGCAGGCAGACACAGCAACCCGCAGGACAATACGCCCGGCCTAACACCTGTTCGAAAGGTCGGCCACCTTCCATGTGTGGGGTTGGCGGCGCCGTCCTGTGCGACTACGCCGAGCCCAGGGACGCCCCGGTGCATATCTACACCGAGATTGGCCCCGGGGCTGACGTCACCACGCGACGACGATCTGGAGCTCCCCTCCTGCAGAGACTCCAGCCGTTCTTCCGCATCGGAGGTTCCAGATCATCCGCCAACAACTGCCCCGCATCCCGACAGCCCCTCTCCCCACCAGTATGCGACTATTCCGAACCGAACGACTCTCAGGTCCATCTCTACGCGGAGATATGCCCTCCTCCACCTCTTCACCCCCCACCACCACCTCTGCACCCACCCCCATCTCACCCACCTCCACCTCCTCCTAACCGGTGACCACCTATCACCCCACACTATACGCCGACAGACATTGAGTACATATATACCTAGTGCGACTACGAATATGTCGCACGGTGTGTGCCTTTCGTCTTTATTTTATTTTATTTTCGCACCCGTCTTGCCACCTGTCTGGAGCACGGGCATATGTACTATAGTGTGAAGTGCACTCCTCTGCCTGCCACCATCCGTCCTCCGCTTCTCGGGCCACTACCTCAGGGATACATCTGGCACCAGCCATTGAAGTTGCCATTTCAAAAAAATAATAATGGTGCAGTCCAGCACACAAGGTGCCTTTTCTTTCTAATCCCTGCCACCATATAGACCTTTTCTTCCTCTCCGCCAGCCAAAAATTCCTCCCTCCGGAGCAACAAGGTGTGTGAGCAGCCTGCCCGGCCAGTGCCAAGACTCTAAAGTGCAAAGAACCATTTCCGGCGTTAAGAGCTTGGCAACCCACTCACGGGAGTCAATCCTCGACTGCTGCATGTGATGGATGGATAGATGGATGTATGGATCAACTGAGACATGGACGCATTTACACTTTAGGGTAGTAGTGGTGTATACAGAGTACGAACTGTGATATGCGGTGTGATGCAATAATAACTCAGATAAACCGTTCTTCTGCCTACTGGTCATTCATTTCCTCCTAATATAACCAGAGGTAATAAAAAGGACCCTCGTCCCCCTTTTTCTTTCGCGAGGGGTATGTAGCATAGTCACAAAATTCCGTTGCAGACTTGTCTTGAAAGGTGTTTTTCGAGGCGGCGGGGGCTATTTCCAGACGCTGGCTTAGAGAGGCCTGTTGGACGGCGGCCAGCACTGGAAGAAATCCGCAAAAAGATGTGTGGCCGGCCATGCAGACATTGCCCTCTTCTTCAGCCACCACCCCATACACACGCTGCCACCACATCCAAATAATTTGGGGGGCGGCCAATCTGGCTTTTGTTTTTATTTATCCAACTCCCCAACCCTGACTCTTTATGAAGGAGGTGATGCTATTCAGGTGGCAGCCTTTTTCCGGTCCTCATAGTTCCTTATCTCGGTTGCTCCAAAACACGGCCTCATTCAAAAAACAACCCAGCTGCTTATCGATACTTTGAACGACGGCCTCTTTTGATCTCCCCTTTCCGGCAGCCATATAATTAAATCCGTACCACTCATCTGTATAGATCCAGCCCGTTTCTCCGAATCGATGCTGTGTGCCAACACAAAGTCGCGGGCAAGGACTTCAACATCACTGGCGGATAGAGCATAATCAGCCAAATGGACCTCACCCGTCTAATTGGATAAGTGAATCGGGAATCATGCCAGCAAGTTCTCTCTACCAACATTGCATGCCTCATCTACACTCTGCTCTGCACCTTTCACAGATTATGCCAACCCCAATCCCTCTAAACGCCTGCTCCTTTGCTTTCGAAATTCCAGCTATTACATGGGTGCTGTGGGTGTCGCAACCGGGCTCTTGATTGGAGCAGCACTGTTGCCGCTTCAGCTCTGAACAATATGACCAACAGGAAATGAAGCTCCCGACCTGTCCTGATTAGATGTCCAAGCAAGGGGTCAGAAACCGGTCGTTCCGGCTAATTTCTCAGGACCAATTGCAAAACAGCATCGTGTCCTCTGATTGTCTTGTAACACTCGACGGATTCATCGAACGCGGTCTTTTATCATCAAGTGGGCGGAATTGATGAATCCAGAGGCAATTGACCTCTGGAGGTGTTTCGTCCTCGCGATTCACGATGAGAGCCCTCGAGTATTATGTTATCTATTATTGGGAAAGAGGCGTGTTTGTGATGATGATGATTCGCGTGCTGGCGTTATTTCCAGATCCAGGTCATCCGCGCTCGAAAAAGCCGGCAGGCAAAATAGGTAGTGCTGGGGATGGGCTAGGGAGGGGTGGGAGGGTGTCTCTTCTTTTTCCATAGTTTTTTTTCTCCTGTCTTGTTGTTGCCACTAGTCCCACCGAGTTTTTGGGGGTTGCCAGGGAAACTCTGGCCCACCCACGCCCGGCAGGAGTGCTCCCCTCCCTAGTGTCCCCCCCTCATTCCAGCCCAATAATCCTTCGCTCTCCCCTCCCTCCCATGCAGGCGAATATTGGAGCATGGAAGAGGGAAACCTACTGACTACCGACCCTCTCCCTCCAGCTCTCACTCATTCTGGTCCCTTCCTCTTCCCACCCCTGCTCCCTGCCATTCAGCCAGCCCTGCCCCACGGCCATCCGGCTATTCCCCTCTCAATCTGACCGGTATCTTTTCTCCACTAGACCGCACCTTCACCATGGGGTCTCACACCTAACCGCTGGAAATACACGCTCTCATTTTTAGAATCCAGCCGCATTATGGTGACAACAATCGTTCTGTGACTGCATGTTACAACATAGACGACCCATAATATAGGCTGGGTGAGGGAAACTCTAAAATAAGAACCCGACACTGGCTAACCTGTCACATTGTGTTTGTTACAAGGCGCCCTAGAATTTCCCAATGGCGTTATTGGCAGGTTTGGCCAAAGTTCCCAAATTCTTAAGTTGAGCTCGCAAGAAAACCGGTGTCGTCGGGTCACGCCCGCTGCGAGCCATCTGCATTCTTGAGCGGGAATAATTTGAGGTCACATTATGAATGGACGTAAACGACCAGATTATTTTGGATTCACAGCAGGTGGATGCTAGTTTGTTCACATTATAATTCCGCCATTACGAGCGACCAACAAAAGTGCATCGTACTCTGCGGTGTGCCAAAAGGTATACCTCATGCTCAAATAGCGTTGCCACAATATCAATTCATTATTACTATTTTGAATAATAATGCCACCAACAATGTGTCCCCATCAGTCTTATGATTTTCCTGGGGTAAAATTACCATTAGACATTGCACCATAGGTAGAGTATATAATGTCTCTTTGGGGGGGGGGGGGGGGGACCA
>JYFJ02002547.1:15627-54967 GCA_000934665.2 Catajapyx aquilonaris
GTGTCCCACAGAGCTGGTATACTTTAGAAAACCAAACCGCATATGTTTAAGGAAGAAATATATATCCTCCCCAGATCTAGACCTTCCCCGTTCCCCCTCATGACCATCCAGAAGACCCTTGGCCACAACCCTGCTGGGTTTGGAAAACACTGTTCTAGGGTGTGGCTTCCTCAAGATGACAAGGGGACAGCACAATCTCTGTCACTCATTTCCATACACATCACATGGTAGATACAGTCAATGGCGAACAGCCAGTCAGTGGGGGGGAAGGAAAGGATGGTTGAAGGGGGGGGGGGGGGTGAGAGGTTACAACCACCCCTCCGTGGGATTTTAAAAAATCAGATTAGTATTATCTGAAGACCAGAATTAGTCCATGAAAGTTACACAATACAGCTCGAGTCTTCCGGCTGTAATCTATACCATATCTCCTCCTCCCCCTAAACCACCTTCCCGCCGAAACGCAGCACACGTCCACTACTGGTTTACCTAGATTTCTATGCGGAGGATGGGAGCTGCTCCGGAAATATGTCCCACAACCCCATCTTTATGGGTACATGCTATATACCAGCTACCCTGCGATTCTCTCTTCTTCTCACACCTCAAGGACTCCCTGGTCAACCAGCACCTAAGCTCTCCAAGTGATGTTCCTTTCCAATAGCCACAGAACAGTTTATAATGGGCTGAGAAATAGGTGCAAGGTAAGACTTTTCATTTAGTGCCGACCTATTACTCTTACTTCGTCCAACCACCAGCATCAGTGGGGAGTTTCAAGGATAAAAGAAGAGCAGAAGAGCTCGAACTATGCCTCATTCATGCCGCAGGCTACTACACACTTACAATGGGCCATAAAGTCGTACCGGAAGGCCTGCAGTGCATGCCCGCCTGGACACAACAAGCTACCAGATATGCTCAATCTACAAGGGCACACAACTGAAAAAACTTAGGAGTCGGTTCTTCGTCATACCTTTTAGTACTATTAACGCTAATAGTAGCTTCCCAATTATAAGTCACTGTGTAAAAATGTTGAGTCAAGTACGGTTACTACTATGTCTAATATGTTGACAACCTTTCCAACACATTCAAGAAGCACTTTGGGATCAAGGTAGCAAGAAGGCTGACTATATGAAGAAGTGTATGTGACCTGATGACCAATGATAATTACTGCCACATATGTGGAGGTTCATCTGCTCTGAACACTACAAATGAGTCAGTGCTGGGAATCGCAGATGCTCTTTGCCACTGGTTTCTTCAACACGTCACAAACACATATTATAATTACCCCTTTGTGCTATCTTGACCTTTGCCCACCAGTGTTCCACTAACATTGTAAACACGTCTTTAGACCTGTGAGTAACGATGCCTGAACTTCAACATCCTGCTAACACTGCCATTCTAAAGCTATCGTAAACGGTGATGCATCAACGTGTATCAAAGAGTCAGATGGCAGTACATGAATTTCATGAAGATGTATCATATTTCTTCAGACAGGGCAATGTTGCCACTACCTTTTGCCATCCTTACAGAATGATATTCTCAGGTCAATGGGATGGAATAATGCACACCTGTCCTGAGAGCTTTCGATATGTTCATGACATACAGTATAATGCCCACCAACAAAACATTCACTGTCAATAAAAAGGTAATATCAAGGTAGACGTAAGTTCTATCCCAGTAATAGCATAACTGATCCTGTTGGTCAGGAAATTAAAGAGCCTAATTCCGTCCAGGTTGATATAAAGATTAAATCGAATAAATTTTGCAGACAAGACAAATTTAGTTTTCAATAGGTGTATAGCCTCTTAATCTGGGTGTAATAAGAAAGGTACACTTTCCATACCTGTTCGACTTTTCTTCGTTTCAAAAAATCATCAAATCCACATCCACAGATAAAAGCTTACTTAAATAAGATATTTTGAATATAACAACAGTGCAGGTCAGGCTGCCTTGAAACTGTTGGAATTCTTTTTTTAAATTACAGTTGTCAAAGTGGTAGGCAATAGAAGTTGGCAGTTATTTTCATGTAGAAGCTTTGATACATTATTCTTAATCATGAAAATGTATTACAGGAGACTCCGGATATATCAGACTTCAAGGGACTGCAGAAATCAGTCTGCTATAGCCGAGGCCGTTATATCTGGAGTCAACTGTATCAGGTTTCAAAAGTATACCATTTGGCCATAATATTCTTAAAAACAGACTGCCACCCAATACATGTACAAAAGCTCACTTGTATTTAGATGGTACTGCACACAAACACCATGTCAATTTTTGGAACCATGGTAACAAATCATGTAAGCCTGTGTCAAGCACTCCTACAGTCACGCCCATTCTTTAGTCTCTTGGTCACTTCCTATGCTCCTGCCTGTCAAAAATTGGCTACACTTACGTAACGGGAGACCCCGCACTTTTACCTACTCGCCTAGGGGTTGAAATAATTTAAACGGTCTTTCCAGCTGCTGAAGGATAGGCGTGAATCCGCCAGAAAGGTTAGGTCATGGGGTAGGTCGGTATCCCATTATGAAAGTCCTTCCCAAAAATTTCTTGGAAGAGGCAAAACAAGCGAGGATAATTTGGTGTGAGGTCTGGGCCATGGTCTGGACTGTTTGGGGGATGCTCAAAGATGTTCCAATTGAACTTTTTGATGATAGTGGATGACAAGACTGACTACACATTACAGGCCTTACACGGGAAGTACTCAAAGTCTACAATACTGCAATTCAAGTGGATCACTCTTGAGCATCTTCCACATGACATTCACTTGTTTCATCACCATATGAAAATTTTTGGCAGATGAGAGCCTGTAAAGTGTAGACAGTGCAGAGAGTGACCAAGAGATGAATGTATAGGCTTGGAGGCAAGATCACTAGCTAGTTGCTTACAAAATCAGGTACCACAGCTTGAAAAATACTTTGACTGACATGACGCTTGTGGGAAATCTTTTTAAAAAACACAGCCAAATGGTATTCACTTTTGTAAGACAGAAATGCTTGCAGTCCAAGTTGTAATTTTTTATTTTGTCTGAAGTAGTTAAATCTTGTCAGTTTTGGACTGCTATAACCTCCCATTTTTGAAGTTTTTATGACATCAACACCTATTCCTCAGCACTTGGTCTTATCGTGCACTAATGTATTTGCCAACAGATGTACTCTCGTACAAATCCCCATTAAAAATAAATACATAAAACCCGATTTGGGAGTGACAAATTACCCGCTGGTATCATAAGCATTATTACTTAAAGTAACACAATAAATGGGTAGTTCTGTACTTGGTATGATCCATTCAGTCAACCCTGCTTGTGAAGTTGTGGTGGCTTTATGTCCTGTCTGATACCACCCTCATTTCCTTTAGAAATATTCCATGTCATTTGGTATTATTACTCTTTTCATGCTAATGACCCATAATCAACCAAATTATTGCACTGCAAAGAGTTGCAACAGATAAAGCAAATGAGTAGCAATTTGGGAGAATAATCCCAATCAGATACTGATATATCCAATTTGCTGAGCGAGTAATCAAGTACAGGGAATTGCAAAAGGTGAACCAGAAAACAAACAAGTGCAGTTTCAGACCCACTTCACACACTCAATTCCATCTCTGCATGTACAGGTGACAAATAATTATGGTCAAGACACATCAGATGCTTCTGATACTACTTGCTACATGTGGCATCTCTCTGACGCAAAGCTTAAAATTTCAATACATTCGTCTAACTGGTTTGGTAAGTACAGTCTAACTTCTACAAATCAAACTTCCCTAATAAGTCCTGAATAAATTGAAGAAAAGCATGGCATTGGTTGGTCACAATGTAAAGTACTAGAAATTGATCGTTAAAAATCCAGTAAAGTGTTACAACTGACCCCAGGCTCCTCTATAAGTGAGAGCTCCCAAAAAAAAATCTGGAATAAAGGCACCTATTTGCAAAGTTTGAATGAAATACATGCAGTATAGTTCTGACTGAGACTGTGCTAGCTCTTACCTTTCTGGAACACACTGCATTTACAATGGTTATAAACAATTTTGGAGAGTGAAGAAATATTCAACATTCTACCACAATGACCTCCTAATAAAAACTGTGATGTGGCCCTAGCCAGAGCAGTAAGGATGAAAAGCACCCTGGAGAGAAATAATGCCTAACTTACACTTACTAATGTATTTGTGAGAGTACTCGTTAAAATATCTAGCTAATTGTCAGAAGCTCAGTTTTATACAGAATTTCCACAAAATTTTCAATAACTTATTCCAACAATTCAAAATAAAGAAATTTCCACATACCTGTACGGCAAGATTCCCTCAAGGGCCTGCAATACACTGGGAGGATGTGCCAAAGCAAATCCCTTGCTCAGCAGACTGGAGTGTGCTTCAAAGATTTGCTGTGCAACTTCCTCTACTGCCTCCATATCTTCCTCCACCTCCTCCACAGATGCTGGGGGTAACAACAAATCTCGCCTGAGCAGTGATGCCGAACACATCCCACCAAGATATGCAAGTTCTGTCTCCAAGTGCACCAGGGCTGCTCCTAGACCTGCACTAGCACCACCCCACTCATAGCCTTGCACCAAGCACCGAAATCCATAAAAACAAGCCTTTTCATCCCGCACATAATCCGAAGCTGTCTCTAGGGAGAAGACTACTTCACTGCCAGGAAGTACCACAGCCATCTGGGGCCATCCTTTGCTCCCACTCAGTCGCCTCAATACTGGCCAGTATGGAGGGTACCCACTTCCTCCCCCTCGGGGTACATAAAGCTGGAGGGTATCCTCTGCCTGAGCTGTGCCACACCGTGGGTCGAATTCAAGTGCCATCCACTGGACTGTGTCAGGGAAGGCAACCTTGTAGTTGGCAACTGTGGCTGGCTTGTATGGATGAGGTGATTCTACCCAGGCATAGTGCACTGTTGTGGTGTGAGGTGAGGATGCAGGGTGGGTTGGAGATGGGGGATCATCAGCCAGGGAAGAGGAGGTGCTCTGTTGGAGGCCATTTGTCGTGTTGTTCAAGGCAGCCACATGTGGGAGAAGCTCACGCACCAAAGACAGCACTTGAACGGCACTCTGAAAACACAATGAGTAACTGGAATGTTTAATCTGTATAAGTGGTAAAAGTACATTTTATTCCCTCAGTACCTAAAATATATCACTGATATGTCTTGATGTTCTTTTTTCCTTAAATAATAATTGCAGAAACAAAATAATGGCTTTATAGAGTTTTCATTTCACAAAAGTGCTACTAATTCCTGTGCAAATAATTGTCAGACACTGCTGCAGGGGTGATGTGGAAGGAGAGAGGCCCATATTGGATTCACCATGACAAACTTACGTTGAAGTAGAGTTATAAATGTTTGCATAATTGCGTGGAGTCATATAAGATGGGCATATATCTGCCTGGAGAGATGGCAGGCCCGTGAAAGACAACATTTATCACCATCCAGTCAATAATTATCCATGGCAAAAATACACGAGTCCTCTATGATGCAGCACAATTTTACCATTGAGAGCAACATGTTAGTAGTACCGTATTACCTCTAATATTGCGGCATGGTGGTATAAAACGAGGTCGACCAGCATGCCGGTATAACCCGGGGGTGGCCGGCATGCCGCAATAACCGCGGTAGATTTCCGTAATTTTGATCCTTGTCAAATTTTTTGGAGTGCTTCTGGTACCATACTAAAATAATGTTACAATGAAAATGGTCAAGTGTACAGGCTGTGAGAATATGTCAGCTCTGTTGCACAATGCATTTAAATAATGTAGAGTGTATGACCAATCCCATTGACAGGGGCACCCCCTGCTCTAACATATACTGTTTAAATAGAGATTATTGCCAAACACTGCTATTGAAAACAATATATGGTACGGGTACCCTATTTGGAAAATGTGCCTTTTCGATGGCCTTCACGTGAATTTCGATTTTCAGGCAAATGTAAAGTTCAGAAAGGATAATGTAACTTATGTGAAAACCTCGCCTTATACCGGCATACCTCACCCTATACCGGCACGCCGGTATAGCCACCAGATCGTGCATTTCTAAAAACTGGTCCACCTCGCCTACACCGGCATGCCGCAATATGAGAGGTAATACGGTACAATATACGGTACAATATACCGGTACTAAAAACATTCCATTTTGAGATAACTCTGCAGTGAATCTGTTAAATATATGACAAAATCATACCTGTTGAGATCTAGCAAACATTTTTTAATGAACCCATTTATAATTAATCCAGGATATGTTACAAAACAAGATCCACTCCACTTATACTGGATATGGGGCATGGAATTAAAAATTTGTCTCAACCCCCTAGAACAGTGGTTCACGACCCCAATTTAGGGGGTCGCAACCCGAAAAAGGTTGGGAAACACTGCCCTAGAACCATAACTGACTGACTTACCCTTGGGTGTGATGCTGCAACTGGAGCTACATGTGCCAAAACCAAAGGCAGCAAGGTAGTTACCACCCCAGCGCTACCCAGAACTCCTAGTGTACCAATATCTTGGGCAGCAGCTCCTCTGGCTGCCCTAAGAAGGTCAGCACAGGATGACACAACTGCAGAAGCAAGAGCCAGAGTGGCCTTCCTGGCCCTCATCTGGGCTAGCACTCTCTCTGCCCTTTGGGAATCCGAGTCTTGTGGATAGCTATAGTACAAAACTTGCGGGAGTTGACCACGGGTCTGATTGGTGCCATTGAAGCTCAGTGAGCAGGTGCCAAAAAAGAAAGTAGTGCCATCAGGGCCTTTTACAGAAATGGCTCCACCATCTCCATTGCTGGTGCGCCCTCCATGGTTGCGCAAGCGAAAGGCATACTTGCATCCTTCTTTGACTGGGACAGGCCGTTCAAACCTGATTTCTGCAACATCCCCTACACAGTCCTCAGGGCCAAAAGTGCCTCGGGCAGTCTCAAGGCTGTTCCACCGCTGGGCATGAGATTCTCCTCCACTTCCACCGCTGCCCCCTCCTCCAGCAGCTGCTCCGCTAGCTGATCCACTCCCTGTTGCACCAACACCACCACTGCTGCCACCCTAATAAATTAAAAAGCAAGTAAGTAAAGGCATGTCTCTCACCACTCACCTCAGTGGACATTCATCTACAAAACATGACTAATCTTGAGACACAGCACAATGCTGTGTTCAAAAATATTTTAAAAGGGCTTCAATATTCTTGGAAGCAATGCTTAAAGGGCCATTGTCCCAAAAATTACTACTTGAAATAATTGTACTTTTCAAGGGACACTCCACTCCAAAAACAAGTTGGTCTCTAAAAATTGGGCAAAAAATCCTGAATCCGATGGTGCAATCCGTTTTTTGCTACGCGAAACGGTAATCCAGGGCGAGGGGCCAATGTGGTGAATTCAAATGGTGCGCTACAAGCTAGCCGCTCCGCCAGCGCCACCCTCGGGACCATGGGAACTGGAGGGCTGCTCCTGCCTGCCCGCGCACTTAGGCCCAGCCCAGAGCGGAGCTGCCCTCCAGTTCCCCTGTTCCCCGTGTGGCGGCCCCACTCATTAGCATACGAGAGACTTTGACCCCTCGCCCTGGGATTACCATTCCTCGTAGCAAAAAAAGGATTGCACCGTCGGATTCAGGATTTATCACCCAATTTTTACAGACCAACTTGTTTTTGGAGTGGAGTGTCCCTTTAAAGTTTAAAGCATCACAAGATCTTCAAAAAGGCATGTCGGTGAAAGTCAGAAATGTTTTTAACAATTGAAGAAATAAATTTTCAGGGTTTGAAACTGGCAAGAGCACATGGCTGTACATGACATCATGAGTAACTCACTTCAACAAAGGAAGTTGTGCTGTTGTTGCCCTTCACAGCCAAGTGTGATGCTTTTGTTGCTATCAGAGGCAACTATATCCAACATGGGAGATCAGGCTTTGCTTCTCATAGCATTTACAGGGGGTGTGAAACTCAAATCATAGTGGCTACTCCACAGCTGGACTGAGGCATTGACCCTTTCATACATCCTGCTATCAGCCCGAGTTATATTATAGTGGCTTAATTGCATGCCAAAAGCTGCCTGCTTCCATTTGTTTATCATGCTGCCATTTATGAGCCATAGACTGACGATATCATGAGAAACAGGTGCATTCAGAATAGCTTCCCTTTTCCTCCCATTTTAACTGGATCAATTGAATTTTTATTGTAATAAATGTCACTTTTTGGATAGTAGTGACCCATGTGGACACATTCCAGCAATTAGCTCAAAAATTCTGAATTTGGAGATATCGGCCAAGTAGCCTACTGGCATAAAGTGTAAGTACAAACAAGTCACTAATGTGGATCTTTCTGTAATCTTTTGCTACCTCAACCATTAAGACAACCCAAAAAATGTTTCCCGTCAAGTCAGGAACATCACAATCAGATTTGCTGTGCTCATGGATTTATTTTTGTCTTTAGGTTGTGGTGGTGGCATCTACCAATCAACTCCAGCCATATAACAAGGACAGGTGTGGCTCTTTCAAACCCAATTACAAATACAATGATGCAAGTGTAAACCCAACTTGAATAAAATAATCTATAAGGGATGTCATGTTGATTTTCATCATTTTGGAACTTCTCCCCATTTGGGAATTTGGGAGGGTAGGGGGCTGAGTTGTCACATCTGGCAGCATTTCTCGTGACATTTATACAAAAGTGTCAAATAAAATGTTTACTAAACTCCCTGAAAATATGAAAGTCCTGTTGTTTTACTCTGACTAAGATGTTATGCTCCAGCAGCCTTCATCACTCCCTTGTCATGGTCATCACATTCACATCAATCCCACTCCCTACTCCTTATCAGAGTGTGACATAAATGACCCCTAAGTCTGTTATTGGGTGATCATCTGAATTTTAAATACAGGGTGCTAGAAAATGAATGCGCAGATTTTAAAACTCTGTAACTCGAAAACTTGTAGACATATCTACATGATTTAAGTTTGGAAATGCTAAGAAATGTATACAGTTTTGGTCTTACCATAGTTTCAACATGAGCTCCATTTGTCACGTAAATATGGTGATCAGTGTCATGCCTAACACACTCAGGCATGTCTGGAGTTACTGTTGACATCTTTTCCAGTAGGCATTGGAGATAGGTTTTTTTTTTTTTTNTGGGGGGTGGGGGGGGGGGCGGCTAGACTTCACACACTGGGAGGCTGAACAAATGACACTTTTCTACAGCAGGTTTGTTTCGTGGATGAGGCGACTTTTTTATTTGAATCATCAAGAACAATGTGTGTGGTGTAATGATACGAGATATCCAGCACCTACGGGATAGGATTGCAATGGTAACTCTAGATATGATTGAGCGGGTTGTGCATGAGACCAACAACCGTGTTTTTTAATTTGCCGAGCAATAAATGAAGCTCATATTAAAACAAATTAAGGCAAGTCCAAAACTTTAGACATTTCTAGCATTTCAAAACTTAAATCCTTGAGATATGTCTTCAAGTTTTGGAGTTATAGGGTTTCAAAATCCACATATTCTTTTTCGATCACCCTGTATTTTCATTCAGTTACAATTGACCACACTGAAGAAACAGAATGTTTTATACTGCACCGTCTGCTTTTCTAATCCAGACGCAAGTTTTAATCACTTAAGCCCACTCTGGTATTGCACAATTAGAAATGGTGATGATAAACGATGCACTCACATCATCAAGAAGCTCCAACTCATATTCATAGGTACCAGCCCCACCATACACACATGCTCCAGCTATGACAATCCCTGGGCGGTCAACAGAGAAGCACACAGCATCTGGGGACCCATTTCCGGTGTTCCAAGTGCGGCTTTGATTAGTGCGGGTGAACCGAGAAGGGGTGCAGTGAAGCACCTGACCTCCCATACGGTGAGGATCAGGCTGTAAGACAAATCAATGTTATATTAAGTACAGAGTCTATGTTACTAATTATGAGAGGAAACATTAACAAAGAAAGTGGCAACACAAACTCTCTATCACATATTCCCATAAAATATGAAATGTGTTACCTAGCTAGTTAATTAAACTATAATCAGCGAATATTACTTACGTCAGTGCTATCAGCCTGAGCTGCTAGGTCAGCAATCACTGTGGCCAGGAGAAGGCAAGTGTGATGCACTAGGTGCTTTGAATATGATGGTACCTCATGGCTCAGAGACTGGCTCACAGGCAAGGTAGCAATTTTGAGAAGTCGATTTAACACCTCAGGAAATCCCCACCGACTTGAATTGGCTGGTGCGGCCTTTTTGGGAGGCACATAGTTTGAGGAGCATGAAGGTGCTTCCCAGTCTGATGGGCTTCCAGCAGACAGACGATGCATCATTGTTGTTGCTCCCCCAGATGACGAGGATGAGGATGAGGATGACGAAGACTCATTTCCTGTATCATTGCCTCTTGAAGACACAATTGGTAAAATACCCCTCAGGTCCATGCCGGGACTGCACAGAGCAGCCAATGCAGCACTCAAGAGCCGGTCATAGTTTACAGTTGATTCTTCACAGCCCTGTAATCATGTGTGGTTTAGCCAAAGGCTCAGAGCAGTCAGTTATTGCCATAAAGTACCAGAAAAAAAATCAAATGCTACTAACTTCCATTTTGTAACCTTTGCCTGTGTTGTTGAACAACTGATATATTTTTTAAATACATGCAAGATGCCATTAACTTTCCTATGCTACATTCATGTTCAACATGCCTAGTCAATTTTGCTTATAATATTCTTACTTGATAACACTTTACAAATGCCCCAAGTTCCTAAGTGGAATGCTGACCAATCTTAAAAGGCAGCAGATGGATTATTTTGAGCTTGAGACTTCCCACACCAAATCAACTTCATGCATTTTCACAGATATCACAGAATTTTATTTCAGCAAAAAATTTGAAGACAATCCATGTTGTAAGGTTCCAACAAGCTAACTGAAAATCTATAAGGGTAGGCTAGTCATAAGCCTTGATGTCTGCAATCATACATTCAAGTTGGTGTCAAGACATCACCAAGTGTACAGTAATCTCATGCAAGGTTGCAACATGGACCATCTTCATATTTTCAGCTGCAATCATAAGACATTCCATCACTACACAAAATGAGTGAGGGGGACATGGTGGTCTAGTGATAATGCCATTGGCCATCAAAGCTTGAACTCAGGGGTCATGTTCATGGCCCCTGTGCCTCTTCGTCAAGGTTTTTTTCCTACCCCTCTATGTACGTTCTATGTATGTATGTGCAACAACACAATCCAGTTTTTAGCAAAATTATAAATATTCACCATGGAGGGACATCATCGATTGATTGACTGTTTTACTTCGGGCCTAATACAGTGATACATCTTGGAGATGCCTCAATCACTACTGACATCTTAATTTCATCATCAGAGGGCACTGCCAAGAAACCCTAGCCTTTGTCACATAATACCTTTTCTGCAGCAGCCAGCAGGTCACACAGACAGGTCCATTTGAGCTGACCAGTGGGGTAGAAGGCATGGAAGCAGGCAATGAATGTGGCATGGCACTCCTCCAGGATTCCCTCAGTCATCTCCAGGAATGGAGCTGGAAGAGCTGCTATCTCCCCAGATCTTATTGGCAGTGGATCAGAGAGAATCTGCCTCAGGAGTCCACGCACATCGGCTACACACTCTGACAACTTCCCTGACTCCATGCTCCTCTTAACACCACCACCATCTGAGTAGACCTCATCAGTGAAGACCCGTAGCAGGCGGAGAGATGACCTGCAGATGTATACCAGGCGGCGAAGGTCCATTAGTGCAGCTGCATTTGACAGTGAAACTGGTGCTGTAGGAGAAGTGGGGGTCAAGGGCGAAGTGGGGGTAAGGGGTGAAAGAGGACAATCTGGAAGCGATGCCTTGAAGGTATTCCAGCTCCACTGAAGCAGGGCCAGCAGGGCCTGTAAATTAGAAAATTCATAATTTAATATAATTATCTCTCTCTTACTCTCTCAACAGCAGGTGGACATATCCAGAAGGCTGCAAATTTGGACATGGTGGAGATTGGTGGAATGGACTGGATGTGACAGAATAAAATTCACCATGGCTCTACAGTTATGAGAGGAACTATAAAAATCATATCTCAAGGCCAGGTTGAAATAATATTGGTACAAAAATAAGCAGGTAAGCCATTCAATGAAGAAGAATTGTTAGGGCAGCCAGGGATAAGGCAACCTGTACAGCACAAGTGATCTCTCTACCTGAAAGCAGTCCGGGCTGACAGACCTCGACAGGTCACGACTCAACACATAGACTGGCTCAGGTTGCTCTGGCTTCCCACCAGAGGTTTGCTTCTCAGGAGTAATGACACGGTACAAAAGCTGCGGGATCTGTCCTGCATTCACATCTGTGCCATTGTTAGATTTCTTGGAGCTCTTAAAGTGAAACACCACCCTGCAAAAAAAGAAGTAACCCTGTTACAAAATGTCCACTATAAAAATACATTCCCTGTCATGCATCTCCTTATCACATGCCCTTTTGCTCTAATGTATGTCTCCTGGACTGACAACCAAAGTAACTCTTCTTACCCTCCTTAATTTTGAAAAATTTCGGATTTTCTAATATGATTCTGCTCAGCCGATAGTGTTAAGAAAACATCACCTCCGCTGCTAATTTCCACGTTAGCAGGGTGAAAATACAGGCAAAAGGCAATATTCTGAAGCAACAACACCTGCATCCGGTCGTGAGTTGCCGGTCCTGGCCGCCTTTCACGCGTCTGTAGCGTTCTCTGGTGCCGCAAAGGAGAAGGGTCATCTCACACGCTTTGAAGGCGATTATAATAATGGAGAGACTGGGCATCCTGGCTCTCCATTATTATAATTGCGTTCGACTTCAAAGCGTGCGAGATGACCCTTCTCCTTCGCGGCACCAGAGAGCGCTACAGACGCGGTGAAAGGCGACCGGGCAGCCGGGACAGGCGACTCGCGACCAGATGCAGGTGTTGTGGCTTCGGAATATCACCTTTTGGCTGTATTTTCACCCTGCTAACGTCAAAATTAGCAGCGGCAGTGATGTTTTCTCAACACTATAGGCCAAGCAGAATTAGAAAATCTGAAAATTTACAAAATTCAGGAGGGTAGGAAGTGTTACTTTGGTTGTGAGTGTACATATTTTCTGCTGACTGGTAATTGCAAGAAGTTGAAGAAGAGGAAGTAATTTTTCCCCCTGTGATTAGCACTGCCTCGACTAACTGGAAGTGGCCTTCTGCCAACTTGCATAAATTCCCAAATGAAGTGAAAACTCAGCATCTGATCTCAAAAGATATACTGTATTATTGTACACATTTCAACTAAGTATGACTCCCACTGTCAGTATGGCAGTTGTGATTGGTGAAATCACATCTAATGTATCATATCTAATGTCTCACACTGACACAGTATGAAAATGCATTCCATTATTATTGGGGGAAAGCTTCAAGCATTCATAAATGTACTATATCGCTCAAAAACATAAGAGACGATTTTGCATTTGATTCAAGTCCAGGCTGTACTTGAGTCAACTGCAAAATCGTCTCTATGTTATTGAGCAATATGTAGCACCTCAGAAAAAAAACACGGCATATGGAAAGTTTCTCCCATGAGTATCAGGTTAGCATTTTTTGAGATCTTAGGATGATTTCTTTTCAGTGAATGTGCATTTAACTGTGCATTATATAAAAATTGGAAGCTGTGCCTCTGTTCTTGAGGTAGTCTCAAATTAACATACGAATACTTTCACTTGAATGGCTGCATATTATTTAACAATTGGGCCAGAAACATTCCCAAACAAAAATTAACTTCAATGACACATTGTGTAAAGGGAACAGACAATACTGAGCCTACTGTCTGATTTATTCTACTCCTGACACACGTCATCAAGCCCCCTTCTCCTCCACCCGTCCACCCTTTCACGAACTGTACTTGTTACCAACCTAACCTCACGCATGTGGTCACCGCTGTCACCATTAATGCAATGCTGTTCCTTCCTGTCCGTGACAAGGGAATACGCAGAGCGTCGATTAACACTCACATTATAATTTATATCGCAAATGTATGCTGTATTACAACATTGTTTGTGATACCATGTGTGTTAGGTTAGTTAGGTTGGTAACAAGTACAGTTCATGAAAGGGTGGACGGGTGAAGGAGAAGGGGGCTTGATGATGTGTGTCAGGAGTAGAATAAATCAGACAGTAGTAATAATAAGACAGATGGAATAACATCATACGCTCACAATTTACATATTACATAAACCGTGGCATTTTCTATATCAATGAAAAAAGTACCCACTCTGTAGGTATGTTCCTTAGTGATATCTGCCAGTGACCAATGCACCCTGTCAGAGGAAGACTGGTATACAAGGGGCGTTCCTAAAGTTCGCACCTTCTGGTTGAAGAAAAAATAGAGAAATTGCACACACGTGTTAGTCCTTCTCTCTATTTTAATCCTGCAGAGCCACAAATTTTTCCCAGCAATGTATGACGTGACAGACACGATCATTGTCGAAGTCGACACTATGTGCTTGAAAAATGTTTTCAATCTCTGTTGTCGTGGTCGGGGGCTTTTGTTTCTCCCATGACCCCGAAGAGCTATGCTGGAAGCAGTTTCGTCTACTGTAAGGGTTTCCCAAGTCGGATAGGTCTCTCGGGTCATGGGAGAAACACAAGGGCCCCCCACCTTCCCAACAGAGGTTGAAAACAATCTTCAAGCACAGAATGTCGACTTCTACAATGGTGGTGTCTGACAGGTCGTACATCGCTGGGAAAAATGTGTGGTTCTGCAGGATTAAAATAGAGAGAAGGACTAATACATGTGTGCAATTTGATACCTTTCTCTTCTCCTTGAACCCAAAGGTACGAACTTTATGAACACCCCACGCATGTAAGTTAAGAGATGTTTCTTAAGTTCTGCCAGTCAAATACATTTGAAAATTAATGAAGTGTGAGTGCACTCAAATTGCAAGGGAATTGCTCAGTTTGATAAAAAGTGCCTTTAACCCAATAGGAGGGAGAGACACTGTATTTCAAAGATTTATTTATTTATTTTATTTATTTACCCCATGATACAACTTTTCTAAGTCGCATACCACCATCAGTTTTCTGGGGTTTTTCTACTTCGCTCACCGTGCAAGGACTTCAGGATGTAGGGTAGGGATATGGATTGTTGGGGAGGGGACACTTGTGCAGGTGCAATGTCTTAAACGTTTGGGCCATGTGCAGTCCCCCAGGAGGTTAGGTTGCCAGACACCTCCCTGGTGCAGGTCAGAGACCCTCCCGACGCAGGTGAAAGGGAACTCCCAGGCGGGGATCGAACCTGGGACCTTTCACTCAGCAAGCCGAGACGTTACCATCTCGGCCACCACACCTCTCCCGTATTTCAAAGATTTATGGCCTTATGTTGGACTGGTAGTGGTAAATTCATTTGGTGGTAAGATTCCATTCCTAAGGAGACTTTGATAGAGTATTTCTATACATTGCATATGGAAGAGGAATTCAAAGCAAGGAAGTCTTCATCAGCACACCTTCTAGGTGCATTAAGTTGCAGTTCTGCCAGATCAATATTTACATTTTCCATAAGGGGCAATCCATAGCATTCTATCATTTCATCAGTTTGCCTAACCCAGCTGACTGAGCGAGATATATTTTCTTCTGCTACCTGCAAGGCATGTAATAAACTTCCCAAGGGAACAAACCACAAAGAACATGGTGGGGTCCTTATGAAAGAAGTAGGGTCAGATGGATTTGGTTGAAACCAGGTCAGTTGATAAACCTTGACCTGAGGCCAAAGAAAATCTACCCTGCTGTTTGGCCACTAGAGGCAACTCAGGTGGTTCAGGTGGCTCCTATCAGGCTCTATTTTCATATACAGGGTAAAGGGAAACTCGCGGGCAATCATCAGGTAGACTGACAGTACTCGTAAAACCAGGGGCGGATCCAGTGAGGAATTTTGGGGAAGGAAGCTCCCCCCCACACCCCCCCGTGGGGCTGCGCCCCACTTGCTCGCCTGCAGCGCAAATTGGTCCGGTCCCGCGCAGGTCCTCCTTGGTCTCCGTAACTCACCAAGGCCCAGTGCACCCGGCCGCCCCACACTTACCCCACTCTCCGATGCGAACAGAGCAAGTCTTTTTACGCAAAAATCGGTCGGAGCAGGATGGCGTCCATTTACAGAACCTGTGACGTCATCGCTCAAGGTGTGGAGTATGAGAATGCGCCCTAGCTGACGTATGGTGAGAAAAGGCACTGAGGTGGGATTAGAGTGGATCCAGATTGTCAGCGGTGGGGGGAGGGAGCGCCGGAGAGGGGCTATTATTCTCCGGCGGCTTAATGACGAGCAGATGGGCAAGGTGGCACGTGCAAAAGTCGACTTTTTGCCATCTCTCTGGGAATTTTGCGATTATGAGGATTTTTGGCATTGGTAAACTGGAGGCAAGAAATCCAACGAAGCTTCGACCAGCGTTCTACGACCTCGGGAAGAGCGAAATCTTTTCCATCCTATATCCTCCTCGGATTGGGGCTTTATATACAGGGTGTAACAAGACCCAATGCATAAATTTTAAAGGTGGGTAGGGGACCCCAAAACAAACATTTTTGACCAATGAACCCACCCTCTAAAAAAATCAGCAAATTTACTGAAATTGCTAACTGGTTAGTACCTGTAGTAACAGTTATGTGGGGGATGATACTCAACAGGAGCGTTGTCATGGTATAGTGTTGACAATTTAGTACAGTACCGGTACTGTAAAAAGTCATCACCACCACAAATCAATGAAAGCTGACATGAAACTCACCACCACCTTTATTGCACCCAACACAAAACTGTAATCAAAGGAGCTGCTAAAAGTGTCCTCCAGCCACTTGTACACACAGCCTACAACGACGCACAAGAGATTCCCGAGTTGATTGGAACAACACTGAATTGTTTATTTTCCAGACTTTTACTTGTTGTGTTGTACCAGACAATTACTTGTCAACACTACCATGACAACGCTACCATAGAGTAGCAGCAAACCACATAACTGTTACCGTACCACAGGTACTAACAAGTTATCGATTTCAGTAAATTTGATGATTTTTTAGAGGGTGGGTGATTTTTTTAGAGGGTGGGTTCATTGGTCAAAAATGTTTGTTTTGGGGTCCCCTACCCACCTTTAAAATTTATGCATTGGGTCTTGTTACACCCTGTATACAGTGGAGCATCAATTATACGAACACCAATCAACCGAACGTTTTCAGGTCGGAAAAAAACAACCAAAACCCCCCCAAAAAACAAAAACAAAAAACCACCTTTTTTTTCCCCCCCCCCTAAACTGCAGGACAACTTCATGTAAGGACAGTAAGGTACATGTACAGTATTTTTTAAGACGTGCCTGTGACAGAAAATATACAGTTTTGTGGTTAATATCACTGTTTCTTAGTTTCATATTGCTCCTATGACACCAGTACAATTTTTTTCCGTAAATGATCGGTTATCCGAACAATCAGTTATCCGAATACCCCCCTGGCAGACTCTGTTCGGATAATCGATGCTCCACTGTACTTGATTTGTAAAATAACTTGTTTTTACCTTCAGAGTACATGTAAGCAAAATTCGAGGTGATTGCCTAACAGTTGGCCGGTGGTACTCGAATGTCAAGCTTTTACAGCAATCTCTTTGAAAATTAATTCCAGGATTTCTAGACACTGGAAATTGTTCCAAACACATTCATAGTGTTTTGCATGAACATGTAAGTATATCTATTATTATTTGTAAAATATCTTGTCCTTATATTCAGAAGTGCAAGAGAAAATATAGGGGCTGGCAGTACAGGCATGCTATAGCCTTCTTTTTGGAAATTAATTTAGGGACTTCTAGACGAGAAAAATTCTTCCAAATGCATTCATAGTGTTTTCCCTGAATGAATAATTATAGCTGTTATTATTTGCAAAATATCTTGTTCGTATCTTCAGAGTACTAGTAAGTGAAAATCGAGGCGATTTTGGCCTCGCTGGTAGCGAAGGGGTTAATTCACTATAGAAAAACATATCTTACTAACACTACAATGTGCTTTTACTCAACACACATACAGTGCATGGTCCAAGACCTGAGTTCAAGGTAGTGAAGAAAGAAGTTACAAATAATAATTTACTGGACCAACCAGTTTAATCTGAATCAAGAATTATGGTAGGTGAATGTTGCCTTGACTGTTGCTTTCAATGAGTTTCTCCTCTTTACAGTGGGTGCTGTGGTCAAGATCCATAACTTCTTCACCTACCTACCCTCTTGAACTGGGCATTTGGGTAGTGCACTACCTTGCATGTCGCACCAACAGAAACTGTGTATGTATAAATATATGAAGAAGCAGAGATACTAACTGGTCTTCAGTTGTAACTGTGGTCTGACCTCCCGAGCCGCAGTCACTTGAGGGTCCTCCAACTCTGGCCCAAGCAACATACCATCGGTTGGCCTGTAGTGGAAGAGGCTCCTCCAGCATAAGAGGATACTTTTGTCTGGGACCACACTCGTAGAGCACTTCCTCTGTCTCGGCCAGCAGATCCCCATCGCCCTCCTGCTCTCCACCCTCTCCACCCAGGTCCAACACCTTCACCTTAGCTGTATATTCTCCTCTTCCCCCAAACAGCCCCACACCTCCCAGGAGTATGTCTGAGTCTGCCATAAAGCGGATTGCCTCAATGGAGTGTCCTGAGTAGCCCCACCCACCACCATGGCCTGAAAAGTCACAACAAAACAGTGATTATAATTCGTGCAATTAATATTTACTGCAAGAACAGAAACCATTGGGCCAGGTATGCATTCACATCTCCGCAACTATTCCTGCAAGCAACTGGTTTGCAACAATTGCTAAGATCTGTTGGGAATGTACAGAAGACTGGGCAATGAGACAGGACTGGAGGGAAGAGGCAAGCAGTCTGCATTGAGGGATATAGTTAGAAATGCAGATTCCCTTCCTTACTGGCATAAATAAATTGAGCATGCCCAAAAAGAAGATATAATATTTTATGAGGTCAGAGTTTTCATTTTTAACCAAGAGTTAAGTGAGCTTTACACAGGGCCTTCGACTTCGACTCTCTCCGAATCGGAGGTATCAGATCCCTTTTGCAGACAGATGTCTGCTCGTCAACGTCCTCAGCCCCCCTGACACCTGGTCTACACCACTTCTGCCCCGCTCCTATCTTTCAGGCAGATACAAGCCTAGGAAAGTAGGTAAAAGTGCTGTGTCAGCCAATATGAAAGTGTAGCCCTAAAATGACCTGCATACTTCATACTCCCTGCATATGCACAGGGGTAAAGGAAGGACTTGCACTCCTATAAAGCATGGCATGGTGAATCACAGGGTGGGTGGTGTTTGGAAATTGCTATCCGTGGATCACAGTTGTAAGATTACAGATTCTTTCCTGCTTTCTAGAGACTCTACTGTAACTGGGATGGATTATGATGATTCCTCAATCTCTGCCACTACTCTCCAGCCAGCCTGCCACCCTCACTGCAGACTTCTGACCTCTGCCTGCCTCCTCCAATTCTGGTGGAATCAGTCATCAATCCAACACTTAATGCCAATCATGAATTAGTGGACATATGAATCTGGTTTTACAATGGGCATCCTTTTGGGCTGAGTTGAAGGCCTCTCCTCAGTTGGGAGCCACCTGTCAGCCCATCAACTTGATTGAGACCTATCCCTCTCACCTGCCTCAAGCACCCTTCCCTCAATCCATATTCCCATACCTGGATAACCTTCCTCTCTCTATTTGTCTGAAAACTTTCCATAATATCATTTGGCTGGATCTGACATCAGGATACCTTTTCCAACTCTCTGCTGGAGTGGAGGACGACTGGACACTGGATAGTAGTTTTCACACAGTCTTAGCATCACATGTTATCTTGAGCCAGTTTACTCCGGGAAACCCACTTTGCCAAACAACCTTCTCACATTGCCAGGTGGAGGAAATATACTCACTTTCAAACCTGTTGACAGCCAGGAAGTCATCTCTGCCATAAAGCTTGAGGCATGAGTGTGTCTCTGGCCTGTCTTCATGTATACCCAAGCCTCTCTCCTGCGCCTGTGCCAAGGTGTCGACACAAGCAAGCAGATGTATGGCTGCACGAGAACGGCTCACAAAACAATCCGGAGCTGTTGGTAAGGACAGGTGTGGCTGGAGGAGCTCTGGTAGACTTGGTTGCTGCTGCTGAACACCTTGATCCTGCCCCTGGACTTGGACACCAGCCCCGCCATCCCAAACCCAGCGGGCTTCTGATCCAATCAAATCATAGCAACTCAATTCATGTGTGTCAGCATTGAGGCTCCACAGGATATCATATAGTGGATCCAAGCAGGTAGCAGCTCCTCCAAAGTCTGCCTGCTCTTCCCCAGCAAAACTGCAACAATTCCCATCCCGGCGGTTTATTACCAAGCACTTGAAGAAGATGGGCTGTTCTCCACCTGTTGGCTGGACCACTAGAGGGAAAGGGACACGAAAATTAGTATGCACATCCAAAAATGCTAACTTTCCCTCAATAATCCAAGCCTTACTTATGCAATGCCTGTTGGCTAGCACAGTTGACTTTCGCAGGTTATGTGCATTAACTAGGCTCTCATCAACTCGCACAAAGGTCTGGTCCCCAGAGGCTCCCACCCATGTGACCCTCCGTCCATGTTTGGGTCCCAGCTGGGGAACAAGCCCAGGATATGAGTGCCATGGACTTTCCCTGGATGCCCCAGAGGAAGAGGAGGTCCCTCCCCCAGCAGTGCTGCTGCCACTCTTGCTGCACCCAGCTGCCCCTTCCTCAGCCACAGATCCAGAAAATATGACTCCAACAGGAGGTGATCTTCCCAGTTGTCCCTTGTGAAAGTTTCCACATGTGAACACTTCTCCTCTGGTGGTGAGGAAGGCTGAATGGTTACTCCCTGCAGCCAACTGAGCCACACCACAGGGAAGGCGCACCCTGCAAGGGGAACCCCTCACGGTCTGATCTCCTAGGCCAAGCTGCCCATGGGAGTTGCTGCCAAATGAGTACACTTCCAAGCTCTGCAGCAACAGGAGGGTGTGATGCAGACCGCAAGCAACCTGAACCACTCTTACATCTCCTGGAACCTGTGAGACAATTCTTCAATCAACAATCATATTAAAGGTATCACTAATATCTGCATGTGGAACACTACTGTGTCGGGTGTGGGCCAGTCACTTGACATGCTTACAAAATATTGCACAACATTCATGAACTAAGATCAAATGGTAGCATAATGGGGCACAATAGTGCCAAGGAGTGTTCATGATCTCTGGAAGAAGCCAGTGGTAGTAATCAAGCCAACAATGATAACTACTGTCACATGAACCACAATCTGCATCCCATTTTGATAGACAGTGATTAATAGATCAAGAATCTGTTGCAGGGTCAATTTTGTTTGGTACCATAATTTTCAGTGGAAGTTGTTTCTAACGATATTCAGTTACAAGTGAAACATTTCTATTTTATTTCTTAGTTGTGAAAGTCTATAAGTTCTTAATTTGGAATTTTTTTGCTTTTCAAATGGTCATAGAAGGTGCTGGGAAGTTGACAGAATGAGCAGGCTAGTGCCAGCAGCAAAACTGAAGTTCATGCAATTTCAACTGTGTTGATTTATCATCGCCTGTACTGTCAGCTACCTCTCCAGCGAAATGGAGAAGTTAAAAAGTCTGTTTCTTTGGTGAGTCCATTTGAAAAAATTCCTACATTGCCAAAAGAATGAATGTGTTAAGAGATGGTGCTTCCCATTCATCTCCCTCTCCCTTCCAAAACCATGTCCTGCAGATCTTGCCAAATCTGTTTACATTCCTTCAAGATTACTGACCAGTCATTCTACCTAATAATAGCATGAAATATATTGATACCTTACTAAAAGTAACTGTTCAATAATTAGCACCTTCATGAAAAAAAAACACCATAAACAGTGTGGACATTGGTACACATGGTATTGCAATATATTGCATGTGACATCAAACCCACCTGCAAACGTCCTGGTGGAAGTGAAGCCACCCTCCCTGCTTCCCTCTCAGCATCGCTCCCTGCTCCTCCTGTGCCACTGGAGGCCTCTTCCTTGCTGCTCTTGAGCAAACCTTTCACAGGCGAGCAGGTAGTAGAATGACCTCTGTGATGCAAGTGGCGTCGCTCTTCCATCCGCCGCTGGTACTGTTCTTGCAGACGAGCCCCAGGACGTCCACTGCCTATGGGTCCTATTAACCCCCCTTCTACTGATTAATGAAACAGCATGATATCTGCCAATAACTTATGGTGCATACCTTCCATCTTTCCTGCTGGCAGCAATTCAAAAAATGGCGCATTAATTTAATATGCCTGATATGCAAGGACTAAATAAAATGTAATGGCAACCTGTTTTCTATGTCAAAATAAGTGAATTAGGCTGATCATTACCCTCCTGCCTTGTGTTGTTCATTGTACCAAATGTTGATGTGCTGGTTGCCATACTATTGAGTGATTCTTGTCACTGTCTGCCTACTCTGCCATTGCCCACCCTGTACTGCTCATGTCACCTCTGCCAAATGACTGAATGCATTGTCATGCAGTAGACATCCTGATGGAGCACAGCTTATGAAATGCTGGTGATTTTGTCATTTGGTATGGCAATGCACTGTAACCATATACTACCTGAAAACCAGGTCAACACTCCTTTGTATTATGATCATGTGGAACCTTCCATATTCATCTAGGAATGATGTTCCAGTTAGGTAAACATGTTCTAGAGCACTGCATCAGGAGATGCCAATTTTACTGACATGTCCACACACAGTCAACATTCACATGGGCATGAGCATATGCCAGAAAATAACTAGCAGGACACCAACATGCAGTTACTTTAGCAGCATTCTGTGCTGCTGGAAGCAGTGTTGCCACCATTTATTTAGCCTTGAACATTTTTACACAAAAAGTATGGCTGAAGATTCCCTTCCATAATAATCATTGGAACAAGCAAAACTGAACTGGGAATGTGAAATTAGGAAGAATTCCCTTCTGAAGTGGTTATGATCTGGTATGGACAATCAGGAGAATTTATTGTACCCATTTCTTCCTCACCAAGATAAGCCATTCACGAATCACTGTCATTACTAAAACTTTCCATGGGTGGCTTTCACCGACAGATATGGAAGCAACTTCCAACTAAAGGGTGCCATAGTTTACCCGCATTGCGGCTCCCACATCCTCTAGTCCACTATAGATTATTTGTTGTAAGAAATATAATGATGTAATTACCCAGATTATGAGGAACATGAGGAACACCTCCAAATATGAAGTCAAGGCGTATGATCTCCCTCATCTTCATGTCAACCAGGTCCCCTCCAACACCCATCTCCAGCATCATCAGTTCCGAGTCATTTGGATTCTCCTTTGCACATGCCCTACAGCATCCACACTCAGCACATCCCGAGTCACCTGAACCACACCCACACTTTTGTCCTGGGTTGCGATCAGGACGGGTACTACGGATGCAGCTGCTCCCATACCCAGTGCATTCCCGACATACTGTGCACACCATGCATTGCTCCTTGCGCCATACATGTTTGCCAGCAGGACAAGAGGAGCCTCCAGTCCCATCTATTTCTCCATCAGTCAACATTCCTGCTGCTCCTTCTTCTGCACCACCAATTGCCATGTACTCCATGTCATCTATTGGCCCTTCATCATCTTCACCTGCAGTCACCATAGGGACTACATTGGCTTCCTTGGACACGTTGGTGGTAGGGGCTCCAGACCCACTGAATTCACGTCCACATTGACCCTAGCAGGAGAACAGAAAAACAAAACATTAATGTCTTTTATCAAAGAATCAACACAGTAAATCTCCTCTTGCTTTGGGAGCTGCAGAATTTCCTTCAGTATGGATCCACTGTTTCACTTGACACTACCACAACGATAATCACAACTGACATGGACAGGGTAAAATTTATCAAATTTAAACCTGCA
Organism: Catajapyx aquilonaris; assembly: GCA_000934665.2. Lineage (NCBI taxonomy): Eukaryota > Metazoa > Arthropoda > Diplura > Dicellurata > Japygidae > Catajapyx > Catajapyx aquilonaris. The sequence goes on from JYFJ02002547.1 coordinate 39,507, forward strand.
AAATTACAATGACAACAAATTATGGCTTAAAAGGGTGTTCTAATTAAGGTTTATAATTAATAATCGCTGGTAAATCTGGAGAGAAGAGAATGGGGGACACAGAACTAGCTCAATGCTCTCTCACTGGCAATTCTTCATGTCACTCGATTTAAGCATCAAAGCATACACTTATGTGCAATGAACTCAACTTGTCCCACGTACATCATGAACTGAAAAGTTTCCTGCACCTCAAGGGAATACACTAACTGTGGAAGACATCTCACACCACTTATTTATGTCTCAAAGGAAAAAAATTATCATCAAAACATCTATTTTTTCTTCCTGGCTATTTTAGACTGCAACAGAACAATGAAAGGTCAATTACACACAAGAACCAAACCAAAAAAGGCAGTGCATATCCACTTCATAAACTATTTATGGAAACCCCATGCTAAATGTACACATCCACATGCGACTTGACAGTATGTTGGGTAAAATCATCAAATGATACGTAATTTTTCTTCTGTACACAACAAAACAGATATCAGGTCCAACATGAAGTAGGTAGGAAATACATTGCGTCGCAAACTTCCAGTCTGTTTCAGAGGCAGTAATTTTGTTTGGCACTAAGCTTAATATGGAGCAGTTACTCTTATGAAGTTATCAAAATATTTGCTATTAATATTAGCAGCCTCTCTTCACAATGGAACAACCGGGAACAACCTACATCCACCAAATGCTGCTGGTAAAGCATATGTACCACACATCTAACTAGTATTATACGCATATATATTAGAAATCAGGGGCAGAAAAGATGTTTTATTCAGCCTAATACTTACAGCTATTCTGCTTAATAGCCCCTTAACCCAGTTATGCCGGGAAAAGTTTTTGTTGAATTTTTGAACTTTTATTGTTTCTATTAGTTCATATTAGTTCCCAAAACACAAAAATCGAGATAAAACATTTTTCTGAATACTTGTTTGTGAGAAAATGGCCGTTCCCTATAAACATGGGATGCTAGGAAAATGTAACCTAGTATGGCTTTAACAGTTGTTGATTACATTACCATGGCAACAGTGACATTCAGCAATATCCATAGTTTCATAACATCACCAATGATTGATTGTTGTCGATTGCATTACCACAGAAACAGGCCGTGCAAAGAAGGGGTTGTATTTGAGGAACAATCAACAACAATCAAGGATTGTTGCAATGGTTGCCATGTTAACCAATTGCCATGTAATCTCGTTTTAATTGCATGGATTCATTAAAATACAGTCTACAAAGCGTACAAAATCCTCACACATACTTTACTTGTCCAAATGTGGGTGCATTTGCCTCTTGTGTTCCCCCGAGGGGACACCAGATTTCAACACTACTCTCAGACAATACAAGGAAAGTAAAAAATATGCCTACATTTCCCCGTCGACATCATCATTCATAAGTTTTCTAAGTATTACAAACAATAAATAACTCATAACATTAATCAATATTCGAGAATTAATTGCTAATCATATTCGGAACATGAAGGTGCAGCCATTATTTCCTGAGTTAAAATTCAAGCACCTGTATCTTAAAAAGCTGAAGCAATATTTGAGCAGGTTTGAACTTGCATCATTAGCTGGGACTCTCCTAAAGCCCCCGTGACTACTGCCAGCTCTTTAGCAGCAGAAGAACCAGCGCAAAGAAATTAAAATATAACAACTGTGCAGGTGTCCCCTATAGGGGACACTCGGCATATCTGGGTTAAAATATTGTACGGTACCTATTCTAAAGTAACTGCTTAATGTAGCATATTAATGCCTGAAAAACTGCAAAGTGAAACAGACAATTCAATTAGAACACTGCATAAATATTAGCAGTCATTGCCATGCCATAAGAAACAATAGTATCCAAACCTTGTTGTTAATGCCAAATGTGTACACATGTCCCTTTGAGCTCAGCACAATGCCATGGGCCTTTCCAAGAGCAGCAGAGACAACCTGCACCTCCCTGAGGTCAGTAACCTGTCCTGTAGAGTGGTCACAGTAGGCGGATGTGGCTTCCTTTCCGAAAAGATACAACTCTCCTTCTTTGGTCACTAGGGCAGTACTACCATTGTTGCAAGCAGCTGATACTACCTGACGTCCTTCCATCTTTATCATCTTCTTTGGCTTCACAGGCTTAGGCTGCCAACGTGCTTTGCCTGGACAGGAAAAAAAAAACAAGTGTTCAAATTACAGTGGTAAATCAAATAAGGTTCCAAAAACCATCACAACATTATAATGTTAATTGGGTAGTAATGACATTTTTATTATATCACGGCAATCAATGACAGCATATTTTATATGACACTAGATTCTAAAGTGTGGAATTCTGGAGTTCGAAAATGCATTCATATTAATTACCTAACTGCTGATACCAATTTGTCAGTCATTCATAGGAAGAAATGGAGTTCAAATAGGATCGAGAGGACTAAACCTACACAGACCTGACAATACCTCAACTCTTCATTTCAAATAAACAGGATAGCTTCAGCAAAACCTAAAAACATGCTGTCACTGAATAAAATTAACCTTATGAAAGAATAAAACCAGTACCTTTCCCTCGCTTTTACACTTGCTGGCCAATTTAAAAAACCTATCAACAGTACTAATACAGTAGAACCCAAAGTATCCGACTCCTCGGTTTATCCGAGCGTCGTGCTCCGGCAATAAATCTGTTTTCTAAGGAAATACTGTAATGTTCTATACATTTGTTTGTTTTGCCTTAGTTAAATATATTGTAAATACAGTACAGTAGATTGTGTGTGTAAAGAAAACACTTCACTATTTTTTAGAAAACCATAATATTGTACATTATTTCATGCTTTAATATGTTTTTTGTTGTGCTTTATTGAAGTGTTTTTACTCCTCATGTTATCCGACCTTTTCTGTTATCCGACGATGTCCCGGTACCGTGGATGACGAATAATCAGGGTTCAACTCTACATTGATCACAATATACTGTACAATTACATGTGGTTGGTTGCTGCTTCCATACACCAGTTTCAATGATCTAATTCACTGTGCTACATAATGTTGAGGATATATCTGTCCAAATAATTTAAAATGTTCAGTTCTGAGTAATACAAGATGGCTTCTTCCCGTGGCACAAGTGTAAGACTGCATGAATGAAAGTGTACAGCTCTTGTGTAAAGACATAAATGGTCTACAACATTGGACTTCTAAGTTCCACACTTCCCTATTTCAGGGTTGCGCTTGCAACACCTTTCTCTGCTCACAACTCAAAAATGGCTCCAAAGTATGATCTACAAGCCAACCCCCCCGCAACTCCTACGATATGGTTGGGTACTTAGAGAGTCTCCACCAGCCTAGAATCTGGCGCTGGCATCACTCACTGGGGTCATCGGGTTGCCAGGTGCATTTGGGCGGGTGGCCGAATCTGCAGAATGAGGCTGAGGGTGCTGTATTGACGACTTTGACGTGAGTATTGATGGTTTGGGTTGGTTCAGAAGGCGTCCACCGGATTGAATCTGGCAACCCGCTGGCCTCGGTGAGAGCCAGCAGAGACTCTCCAAGTACACTACGGTCACCAGAAGACTAGGGTGGGAGTTGCTACACGCTAACATGCCCTTTACCCCTGATTTAACTACTATACATAACTGTCACCTGTTACTTCTCAGCTTTCCTGAGTTAGGTATCAATGCCCTTCCAACCCTGAAGATGCTTATTAAAATAACAAATATGTCTGACTCACTTTGGTCAGCATCTTCCCCACGTCGTGCAGTCCCAACGAAGAACACAGCACCGTCCTCTGCCACTAGCACCGCGTGCAATCCTTCATGTCCTGCTGCACAGTGAACAATCTTGGGTGACTTTGTGATGGGCAGTTCCCCCCATTTGGCTCCGCTTTTGGTTCCTCCTGGACCCTGCTTGACACCCAAACTTGACCCTCTCCCAGCATAAAGAACTTTCCCTGAGTGGGTTCTGACAAGTGCAAAGTCTTTTCCGGCAACCACTGAAGCAGTGTCTTCTTCAGCACCACTCAAAATCCCCCTGCACCCTGACTCAGAGTCAAATGCTGTGGCACCAAAGACATCCAAGCACTTGCGTGCCAATTTTAGGGGCAGCTCACTGGTGCAGGACATGCTGCGCCAATTATTGCTTGTGCCAGAGCGCCAATCAAAGGATTGTACCACCACAGTGTCCTCCTTGGCAGCAGTGATAAGTCCGATGCTCTCGCCATCACTGAAAGTCACACTTGCAGAATGCTCTCGAGTGGTCATATCCAGAAGAACAGAACCACATTCCACGAGGCGTTCCTTGCACACCAACACAATCTCACTTCCTTTGCTGCTACGGGGCTTGAAGTATAGCTTGTCCTACAAGGTGAAATACAAGATGGTGTTAATCAGGTTTTCTGGAACATGTGCAGAATTTCACAACCAGTTATTTTGGTTTTTCTTGCCAGTTTTATTTAAGCAAGCAGCAATAAAAAGCTTCCCATGGCCTAATTTCATATTTAGGTACCAGCATTACACAAACTCAAAACAAGGCAAGCAATTAAGTTGTAATGTGGTTATTTCCAGTTTACCTTATATTTCAATTACTGTCTCATTATCATATACTATAATGCATGGCTCCAATAAAATAAACTGCATAATAAGTCTTACGCTAAATAAGACAGACAACACCTCTTTCACACGAGGCCACCACGGACGAGCGACCAAGGCACCGCCGCCATGTCTTTGCATTGCTGCAAGTGTAGCCTTTCACAAGTGGTGGTGGCCACATCCGTGGTCGCACCGCCAGAAATACTGGTGGTGGGCAGGGCGATTATTGGTGCCAAGCACCAACTGGCCTTGCCACCACGTGTTTGCATTGAATCAACACACAGCCAGAGAAGCACTGCCAAATTAATGTGGTGGCATGTCCATGGTGGCCTCGTGTGAAAGAGGCCTTACTGACCCATCCATCAAGAAATATTCACCATCTCAAGACATGAAGGATATGTGCCCTATTCTGTGATTGTAAAATGCACAACTCACCATGGCACAGCCAAGCCACCCTTTCTTATCAGGATAGAAGTCCGGCCTATGGGCATACAGATGACCTCGCACAGTGTCTCCATATCCAGATCCAATCTTCAGTAAACCCAGACCACAATGTAGGTACAGGAATCGCCCATCACTTGCTAAAGAACACCCTCCATGACCTAGGTCTCTTCCAGGCACCTTCAACCTGAACTTGTGTACCACGGCACTTTTAGGTATACCATGTGTCAGCCATGTTGGACGAGCTAGTCTTCCCAAGATAACTGCATGCACACTCCTCTGCAATGCTGCCAGTGCTGATGGCATTCTCACATTCTGAGAGGACAGCTGACGTGGGCTCATCAACAATGCAGAGGCTGCCCGAAGCATCTTTCCCGTATGGCCACGGACAACAACCAGATCAAGAAGGCAAGCGCATGCAATTGCTGTTGGATGCTGTCCATCATCAAGGGCAGAGGCTTCAGGGCCATGAGAAGTAGCCAGGTCCAGCAGCAGGGAGAAGAGGGATTCAAGTGCATCTGATGGCTCATTGCGAAGGCCCTCTGGGCGCTGACCTTGAAGCACATCTAGGAGGGCTGATAGGGCACGGCCACACAGTCCTGGGTGCAAACTCCTGCTCTCCCTGCACAAGCATAACACCAGCAATATATTTAAATTGCAAACATTGAGTTATGGAGAATTTCGAGACGCAAAAAATCAACTTAGGGAATGTTACATTATGGGAAAACCAATATCATTGTTCTTTTTGACTTACGGATGCTCAAGTTATAGAAGTTCCACTGTATTGTTATTATTATTACTAATGAAGAAATGAAAGACCTGAGGTCTGCATTCATTGGCAATAAAACAATTTCCTTGCCCGCATGTGCTAAAGGTATTGTTGCTGAGCACATCCACAGATGGCAAAAATAATTGTACTGAACTAAAATATATGATTCAAAATCTCACCTGATGAGTTCAAAGACACTGCGGAGCCCCATTCCAACAACTTTTGGCACCTGAACTGCTTCATTAGTTGTTCTGCCATCTTCATCTCCTCCTCCTGCTTCAGAAGAATCATCCTCTCCCAAGCGGGTTGGGGACCCAGACAGCAGCAGTCGACAAGCTTGCCTGTATCTGTGCTCAAGGACAGCTTGCCTGATCCCAGCAAACACAGCAAATGCTGATGGGTTACCATGGAGCTCAACCTCAGGAGGGGTCTGGCTCCATCCATCCAAATCCTGCAAGATTCATGGATAATAATTTCTCATGAAACTAGTGCATGCTAATGATCTAAAGGACATTGCTTGTGCTTAAATAATTTTTAAAAAACCTTCTTATTCTGCAAAAATTGGAAACATATCACATAACAGGAATGTCTCACCACCACATCATCAAACCAAGCGTCTCACTTTAATGTACGGTGGTGTTAACGAAATCAATTGATGGGCTTGTTGACAATGTTACATGACATCAACAAATACATCAAGAGACAACTCAACATGATGGCAACATCACCATTTTCTTCAAGTGCAATGTTCAAAATGCAAACAGTCATGCACTGCATACCTTAGCCTTAGCCTCCCGCTTAACAGCTTTCTTGACATTGTTGACCTGTTGGTGCTGCTGTTGCGTTCTCTGCGCTGCTGCCTTTGCTCTCTGCGAACTCCTGTCGCCAGACCTCCTCCTATGCAAGGGCAGTTCTGGAGCAGAGCGGAATAACTCATGGAAGTGTCCTGCTAGCAGCTCTGGTGATGGGGCCACTTTCTCCAAGCATGTACTCCACATCCTGACTTGTTTTCCTAATTCCCAAGAAGAAATGTACAAGTTAGTTACAGAGTTGGAGCATTAAAAAATAGTTTTTAAATGAATACTTAAAACCATTTACAACCCTTGATCTGGAAGGAATCATTGGATGGGAGAACATTATTTATTAACAAATCCCAGCCAGTAAAATTACATGCGCCAGGCTAGCACTGGCTAGGGTAGCTACCAGACCTTCCTTCTAGCAGTTTATTCTTGCAATAACATCTTACCAATGAAAAAGGAGTGCCAGCTAGCTAAAGTGCCAGCCAGCCAGGTGTTACCAGCTCTACAATGGTTTTCTCGAATGTGAGGGGATATTGCGGGAGTGGCAGGACGGGAGAAAGCAAAAGAGGAGAGGGTTGAAAACCAACCCTTCCATCCCACCTGGATAGCAGCCTGTTCATTTCATTCACTTTCCTACTAAATCTCATTTATCTCATAAAAACTGGACAGTATTACTCTCTTATCCGCAGTGGAAGAGCTTCAATCCTCCTCCCCCATGTATGCTTGAAACTGTGGGTAATACTGAACCCAATGTAGGATTTTTAAAATACGTACTTATGATGCATTTTAATTTTAAAATTATATGCAAAAATAATTAACAACGTAAAATCAGTTACAACAGTACTGTAGTGTAATAAAAGTCCTCATTCCTCAACCCGTCATCTTTACATGTGTTATTATGATAAAACCTACACACAGTAAGAAGACGTACAACTTGAACACAAGTTATATAGATTTAACCTAGCTTTCAGGCTATACGTCAATACGGGTCAATTATTTTTTGTCGTATCTGTGTTAAATCTATTGAAAGTTAAACAGGATGGCCTAACTTAATGAGATGGACAAACATTTATACTGCTTGGCAGACAGCTAGGCCATAGCAGACAGAGGATCATGCAGCCAAATTTGGTAGACTGACAATGGCTGGCCAGCCCCCAGCCCTGGCTCACTGCTAGCACTAGCTGCCAGCCAGTCAGTTGGCACATATGAGCATAAGGAATTTAAGAAGCTTTTTTTCCATTCCGGTATGCATTTGTACAAGGGGCAAAAGTGTCCAGTACTCGAGCCTTATGCTATAGGTAAGCTTCACTTCCTTTCGCTGGTCAAGGAGTGCTCGGCAGCATTTCCTTTCAAAGAAGTTATGCACAAAGGTCCATTGTCCATATCTCAGGGCTACTGACCTCTCAGGAGACAAGCCAATGACCACAACATGATAGTACAAATACGAATGTCCCAGTTGCAGTTTACTACGATTTGAATATTTGGCAAGTATTACTGCATATTTCGAAGGATTCAAATACTCTGGCACCTGGTGGATATAGTAGACGCCAGCGTGGACCGATTCAAACTTGCCTGTAGATCCCGTGCACATCAGTATCAGCCCCGAGCTTACCCCAGGGCAAAACACCGGCTGGCTGCTTTCAGCTGGTGTGTCGTCTCACCTTTTCTGTTCTCGTCCTGACCACAATTCGCCGTCCCCACAGCGACGTGCGTGGTTCCGTACCGGCGGTGTCACCGCATGATCCCCATCATAACGTTGCTCTCACTGGACAGTAAATCTGAAGCACAGTAAAGGCAGCAGATCGGGTAAATGACATTCACGGGGAAAAACGATGGGAGCGACGCCGCCAACTCTTCACCACCAATATCAAATAGCTGTCAGGTTCAACTGGCAGTGTAGCGTAACTGCTGTCACCTGCACCAATAGCTCTTTGTGTACCCAACTATTATGATACACTAGGCTTTGCCCAAATGTTAACCCTGGACCACGTTTAGCCATGTAGTAATTACTTTATCATCTTACTCGGAGGGTATATGTGTTACAGTAGTGTAAACCGTACGTAGTTTTGTGTGTCGTGGCTGCACATACAAACATAATAATTAGCTACTGTCACTGAAAGCTACTTGTGCGGCATTCTGGCTATTCTCCAAAATAGCTCCTTACCTCCCGAAAATCGATCGGCCTCCTTGGCATATGAGCAGTTTGGCAATGGCGCAACCGCTCAGTCGAACAAGTGACGGTCACGACACGCAAAATAAATCACATGACGCACGTTTTTACGACCACAGTAGCCTCTGGACCACAGTATTAAAAGAAGAGTAAAAGATTGCAAGCCTGTGGGTTGGACATTTCCCAAACGTCGAGTGAGAAAATATGGCGAAAATATTTATTTTATGATAGTAGCTTATACAGCATGCGTAACAGTCTGGGTACTAAACTTCTACTCTATGTACATGTTTGCAGCATGACTTTGGATGAGTCTCAGATCAACTGTCATGCACATGCAGTTCACCATGACGTTTTCCTATAAAACCGGTAGCCAACATGGCAACAATGAATCTGTGAATGGAGGCATAAGTCAATCGTTACCTAACTGCACGACATTGTTAGTTAATAGTGTCACATTTAAGGTGACCATCAGTTGTCACGAATTTTCACCTTTTGTCTCTCAAGGATCATTCGGGACACCTATTTGCCTCACATTTGGCCAAGTTGTCACTATATATTAGGATAAGGGCGACACGGTGGCCGAATGGTTAGCGCCGCAGCCTTCCACCTCTAAGGTCCCGAGTTCGATCCCCGGGTCAGACGGAGGATACTTATGTGGATAGAGTTTCGATGGGTTCTCTCCGTGTTCGCGTGGGTTTTCTCGGGGTTCTCCCGTTTCCTCCCACTATCAAAATCCATCACATTACAGGCAAATGATTAAAGTCGGATATTCAAAAGATGAACCCCTAAGAGGTCCAATATCACGGGGTATCCATTATTATTATTATATATATATTAGGATAGGGTTCGTACAGTAGTGTGACTGTAAGAGCAGTAAGTAGGATTACAAGCCGAGGTGGCCTGTTAGCGAGCAACTTGGATGAGATATGGGTAAGGCCCATACCATAAAATTTTAAGGATAGGAGCCCCTAAGCAAGACCACATAGTGTAAGGTACCTTTTCAACAATGAATAATTCATTGTCAAGTAAAGTTTTAATTTTATTATTTAATTATTTGGAAATAAATATTTCGTTGTTTTCTAAATTTAAAGTGTCCTGGTCACTTTAAATTTAGAAAACAACAAAATATTTATTTTCAAATAATGAATCAATGAACATCTTTGAATGTTCCAGCACTAATCACATTATGTATACATTGGCACAAAACAGATGAAACTATTGATGCTTCCATACATGGCAGTAATCACAAAATTAAATTCTCAATACGACAGCGTCCAGTTTGGCAATTGAGTAGTGTCAAGTAACTGGTCACCCATGAACGCTGACAAGTAAATCTTTCACCTGGAGGATTTAAAAGGGCAATGTTCTGAACTAGAGAGTGATCCACTGTTGCAATAATGATGAATCATTTTCAACAAGACATGATCAGGTACGGGACATATAATACTGTTGACTCCAGATATAACAGACTTCATGTGACTTACACGACACACAAAGATGGTATTTAAACATGCTAATTTTTATGCTGAATAAGTCGTTGCAATGGAAAGATAAATATATGGTACATTCATCCAGTTCTTATGTGATAGAAATCACAGTTTACTATGAAAAACAGTAGCTTACTTGTTGAATTATGAAGATTTTTATGGAGCCTTAGACCAAATAAATTTGCACACCCGCCACATAGGAAATAAACAGTGTTGTTAACTTGAACGTATGTTACAATTCTCTAATATCTGTTCAAAAATATAAAAACTACACAATCTCAGCTTTCAGAAAAGATCATGAGATCATAGAAATTATTTATTTTATAATCTGACCCTGATGTATACTTTATTGCATGGAATTAGCCAAATTCATAATATCCTGAATGCGGAGCGTCAGTTTCAGATACTTCTGTTAAACTCCTCTCTCACTTTTTTCCGTCTATGTAGTACCTTTTGCACTAAAACAGTGGTTCCCAACCTGGGGGGCGTGAGAGGATTTCAGGGGGGGCGTGAGGCCATGAGAAATACGTAAAATAATGTAACATGTTTCCGCTTGGCGCTGCTGGAAATATGAAGGGACAGACTTTTCTCCTTGCGTGCATCCGATGTGCTTACAGTGTCTATTCCACTGTACTTTGTGACCTACATTCACCTAAACTTTGTGACCTTGAACCCCCCCAAAAATTGGCCCTTTTGTTGTTGCCCCTATTTAAACAAGTTTTCATTCCTCAGTTATAAAATTTTCTTTCAAGAAACTCTTGCTACAATATTGGGGGCGGGGGGNACCTAAAAGGGGGGCGTCATGGCGAAAAGGTTGGGAACCACTGCACTAAAAGGAATTAGGCGGAATTAGGCCTATTCACGAGGTGTAATAGCTGTCCTACAAAATACCTACTGTATCTTTTGTAGCAATATTATGGGGGGGGATTTGTCCTGCTTTATCAGAAATTACCATGGTTCTCTGCTACATGTAGGAACATGCTGAATGATAAAAGCATCAGCATTTAAAAAATTATTTTTGCCAATGGGCTTTTGGCAACTTTTTATTCCAGTCAATGTGGAAACCAGGTTTTCACAGAAGTCACATGTCCAACATTGCAAGCACCTTACTTTAGGTCAGGGGTTCCCAACCTGGAAGTCGTGGCCCCCCAAGGGGGCCGTGGAGCAGGTCCATCACAAATACAAGACACGAAGTTAAACATGACAGGCTGGTGAAAATTAGGTTATAAACAGGATATATAAAATTATATAGCCTACTGCTATTTACACACAAAAAAAATTCCACCTGTCCTTTAATTTATGCACAACTACAGTATTATGCCTGATGGGTTGTCTCATATCTTTTGAAGGGGAACAAGCAGCAGATGATGATAGAGCATCATGTCACACTAATTGATGTGTCTAATTCATGTGTCAGTTCTTCTTCTCGCCATTCACTCTGGAAACTCTAATTCCTAAGAACATCCACAGAAGCAAAAAATTATTATTTGGAGGAAGCAATGATTCTTCAAAACAGCCCATGTGTTAATGTGACATCATAATGGAAGCAAACTCCCAGCATATCAGTTATACCTATATATATCATATACCTTATATATATTTACCTAATACTGAACAATGAAAATTATGATATGATATGAATATATATGATATGATATGAATATAATATGATATGGGCTTATTATTAATGCCATATTACCATGTATGGAAAATAACAGATTGTTATATTGATACCAGAACCAGCACTTGTTGTGGATTGTAAGCAAATATTGTTAGCACACCTTTGCACTGGTGGTAGTTGCAAACACTATGGTTTGGAACATGGTGCAATCCAGGCAATTACTGTGTAGTTATCAGCATTCAACAGCAATTGGTAAAATTTCTCATTTAGGATCCTTAATTTATTGTATATACCATGGTCCCAATGGGGCAACTTTTTGCTTACTTTTAACATTCTTAATTACTATGAGGGTTACTACATGGAGCAGTTACCCAAGGGGGTTACCACTTCCCAAAACAGTGTACACCAGTTCTGGAACCAACATGGTTCCACCTGCCAGTTCCAGGCCGGTTCCACAGGGACCCGGGTCCCTGTGGAACCGGCCTGTACACCGGTTCCACGAAGTGGTTACCCCCTTGCAGTTACCTCCACTGTCCAGAAGTAGGCCCCTAGTCTGGTCAGTCTGGTCACTTTGGGTAACTTACCCACTAGGTTATGGACATGGCAATGTACCCGTATATAAATTGACATAGGTAAAGACCAAGTTACCCAAGTGGGTAAACTACCCTGGGTGACCAGACTACGTGGCATAGTCTATTCAACACAGCTGAAACTGGAATGCTGCTATGCAGCATAACAACAACCAATAGGGGGAAGCCCCCCCGAAATGTTAAGAAAAAATCATTAAATGCATTATGGTATACCTATGTTAGATGTGTGGTTGGTGTCTTACAATATTATGAAACGGACATAATCCCCCCCGAAAAAATTTCCTGCCCACGCCACTGCAATAGTTATACCTATATTACACAAGTGCAAGTGCATCGTCATGGAATTAACACGGATTAATAGTCGCTTTCATTCTACTAGGAGATACGAACAGATATAAGACAGAAAATCCCACCTTGACTAGATGAACGACGTGCTGATCAGACTCGACGGTTATAAGACACTGCCACCATTTTGCTTTTTATGAGAGGGAGGAAATATGCCCTTCTTGCGCGGATTGGCTGAGGCGTCCTCCACGTCACCTCCGGCTCCACATCACCTCCACGTGCTTCCACGTCACCTCCAACTCACCTCCACCTGCCCACCCTGGCGGACTGATTTCGAACTATGAAATGACAACTGCCGATCGTGATATACAGTATCACTGTATTCCTTACTTGCAGATTCAGCACCACTTGCATACAAGAAATCAGGGTGGCGCCCATAAATTAGGACAAGTAGATAGAAACGTCATTAAAAAGAGGAATAGATGATAACAATGAAATGAATTATGTCAAACATAAGTACTGTATCTACAGCAGTTTACATTTTCAATGCGTCCACCATTGGTGGCCACAACAGCGCAGTAGTCAAAGGGTTACAGTTTGGGAAGCTGCGGGGACATAAGTCCGACCCCCAGTGGTACCTTAAGTATCGTCTGTGTGGCATCCGTCAGGAGAGGGCCAGTCCTCAAGAATAGGACTTCATCATAAGTCCTCATTCACCATCTTGGAGATGATCTTGTGGTTCACACGATTCTCTTTGGCCACGCATATGGACTTATTGCCAGGGTGCTTTCCTTCTTCTCAATCTTCTCGACAACTGCGGTGACAAACTCCTTTCCTTTCTTGGTGATACAGCGATGGGCATGCATTTTGCGTAAGGAAAGAACTCTTCCTGGTTCTCGGCAGCATCATAGTTTTTTAAATCTAGTAAATCATACTCTTTTGGGAGCTTGAGGAACTCCACTATCTCCTTGGGGGTACCGAAGCAGGTTGGTGTAGTGGATATGGAGTCCCCCTGGGTTCGTCCCTGACCGTGGTTTTCAGTGGTTTTCCACGGTCCTCCCCGGATAATTCCGGGGTCGTTTCCGTAAAAATAGGCCACAGCCGCTTCCTTCCATCCCTATATCCTATCCCAAAAAGCAAATAAAAATGAAAGCAAAGAGTTCCAGTCAAAAAAAAAAAAACCCTAAAGACCCGCCGCGCCGGCTGATAACGGGGTATGAATTATTATTGGGCATTTTTGCGGTAACGAACCAAGGTTCGGACGATTTTTTTTCAACTTTCATTGTGATTTTCCATGCTTGTGGTAAACCTTAGGGGATACTTTTTTTTCCTATTGAGTTCCAGGTACAGAGGGCTGAATTTTGCCACAAATCCGACACAAAATAATTATATCATTCGATAGCGCCCGAGGAGCGAGAACAAACACGGTAACGAACCAAAGTTTCGAGGACACGCATTTCTGCACCGGGTTGCATTGCGTAATAACTCTGCGAATTCAAAGTGGTTTTGATGGCAGTATAGAGATTCTCTAGAGAAGAAAAGTGCGAGGAATCCATTGGTCACCTTGCCGTTCCGGTATCTGCTTTCCTTTGCATCGTAGAGCAACAAAACTCTCGGTAACGAACCAAGAAAAAAAGTAACGAACCAAGGCGTGCGATTTTCCACCGTTCAGAACCTTTTCTCGGGTAGTATTTGTGAGCTGTTTTACCACTTCAGGGCGTACATAATTAAAACGAGACACATCATGACACTGACCAGTCATCAGAGGATTCTCGTGTATTGGTCGATTGAGATGGCTGGGTCGTATGACCTGGACCAGCCATTTTAGCTGCACCACATTGTAATGCATATGCATATGACTGTATAAGGAGTTATAATGTGACCATCTATACAAATTTACTAAGCCTATAAATGAAGGTAGGCCTATTTGAAAATGGGTCATTTCAGTCAATTTTCCAATAAACTCAGACCTGCAAAAATTCAGATAAATGCACAATTTTTGATTTACGGCCTATAAAAAGCGGGAGGCTCTCATGACTGAGAAGAACCAAAGACTAGCTGCCACCACCTGCCATCTGCCACCTTGACCGCTAGAGACAATTAACTTCCGGACCACCCATCTTGCAGTGGCATTGTAAATAGAGGCAACTGTTTATAACATGAAGAATTCGTGAAAATTTGTTTTCAGCATCATAATTTAATAAGAACCATTGAAGAGCTGCATCTCTCCCCCTTCCTCCCAATAAAATCGGCGGTAGCATCAGGGCATATCCGGATAACACGTCGCGCCACTTTGATTTGTAACTTTTTACATTGAATTTGATATCAGAGCCCTCTAAAGCCGCCGTAAACTAATTTTGACGCTAATACTGTATATCTGTCCAATTCTCTGCACATGCTGTCTGCTGCCATACTGGATCAACCATTTTGATTTTTGAATTTCTGACATCGGATCTGAAATCAGCGCCATTGAAAACCATTAGGGGCTACATAAAAATTTCTGCATTATTGGGCGTGGATTTGCTTATTATCAAAGGTGGGCATTAGCTCCTCCAATCAGCTAACAGCTAATAGCTGAACTAGCTTTTCGTTAGCTGATTAGCTGTTTTCTCTAACTGGTCAGGCCACTAGCTGACTAATTAGCTCCCACTAAATTGGTGCCACACTGCAGCTAAATAAATTCAGCTAACAAAATTCATTCGTGTTCCTGTCTCGCTGTCTGTTC
>KZ538667.1:0-13840 GCA_000934665.2 Catajapyx aquilonaris
CATGTAAGGGGGTATCCATACTTGTCAGGATATACATCGTCGCTGGCCTTTTGACCCATGGGCCATATCATGGTTCTTTCATATGCACCCCATATAATTTTGTCATATGAATTCATTTTCTGACGATGCAATTCAGTTATGGGTCTGTCAGACAGGCGTTCCGTTCGCTCGTCGCCCCGCTCGCTTCGCGCGCATGGGTCACACTGGCGAGCGTTGCGCTCCGCTGTGCCCTGGGGGCCTCGTCAGTCGAGGAAATTGGGGGATTTTGGGAATGACGCAGCGAGGCAGGACCCTCTCGCTGCGTTCTCCTCCAGCGGCTCGTCGGGCTCCGATTGGCCGAGACCCTTTTCCCCCCAGCTGCCCACCCCAACCACCCCTGCCATCATGACCCACTTGTCCCCCGAGGCGAGGTCGCCTTTCACTTCTCCTGCTAAACCCTACGACCGAGTCAGCGCATGTCTGACAAGTTTGGGCACAGCGATCGCAGCGACATTTTTCGGGGCGAGCGAACGGAACGCCTGTGTGACAGACCCATTAGGCCGACATTTGATTTTATGCCGTACATTACGCAGCAATAATTCGAGTATAACCTATGAGTTTAGAAATATTAATATTAGTAATCTGAAACCTCAAATAACTCTTATGAAGTGTTTGCAATTTTGATTGTTTTCCTTGTATTTTTTCCTTGTATTGAGACAACACACCTCTGTATAAAATCAACACGTTTTTGTGCAAAAAATAACTTGTTTTGTATATTGCTAGACTAATTTAATGTGCATAGAACTCAATAGAGCTTCACTCGAAGCTTTTCATTTTAAGCAAATACTCTGACCGCCTTGAAACGGAATGAATTTTTCATGAAACGAGCTGTGGCTGTTTGAAAACAACCAGACCTAGTTCTGGCTAGTTTGAAAACGACCATACCTATAGGTTTGGCTGTTTTGAAAGGTCAGGTCGTTTTTTTCAGCCAATGGCCGTTTAAGGGGTTTGAGCCTAACATGCCATGATCATGAAAATCGATTTATTAGGGCAATAATATACGAGTTAAATAAATGAAATTAAAATCGCGCGTGCGCATGTACATGTGCAGTAAATAGCCTAGCATCGGCCTAGCATGGTTTTGAAAATATGCAATGTACAGTAGTCTCTCTCATGTTAACATCCTTACCAAAGCAAGAAGGGGCAAACAAACAGGTGCTGTGTCAAGAAAGAAGGCTCGAAAAATGTGGTTTTAAAGATTCAGTTGTGCGAAGCGTGTGGTAAGCCTGTTCCCATACAAGAGCACTTTTGGTCGACCCTTCTCAGCACGGGACTGTTCGGACAATATGCGAGGACCGACTTTTGGGGTAGAGTGTCGTCGGAGGGAAAAATAGGGAGGTAGAAGAGGGTGAGGGAGACATATTTTATCCCAATGGACCCATTAGACGTCGATTGCCTTTTGTGAACGCGCCCAGTTGGCTGCTAGGGGGGAAAATTGTGCTCAGGGCTTCTCACCCAAAGCCAACAAGCATCTGAGGGTGGTCCTTTGGTTTCCTTTTTCATTTGCCCCCAGGTCACTAGTTAGGTTCCGCACAAATCCACCGTGCAGGATGGCCAAACATTCATCCCATAATACGCTTGACACCTGTGAAACCCTATTTCACCAGAGCTCCTGATTAGACTCGTAGAAAGAAGTGGTCGGGGTTTGGCTTTAATAGTGGAAGGCTTTAATAGCCTTCCAGCCACACACACGCTCACATACTGGCATGCCATTTCCAGTTCCCCTTTTCAAGCTCGTTAACGAAGGAGCCAATCCGTGTCACATGTCATCGACGCCGTCTTTCATCAACTCGGAATATTTTGATGGCATCTGCAACTGGAATGCATTTATCAATTTCACATTTGATTTTTGCCTAGTTTGGTACCTTCAATCTGTCTCCCCTCTGTATAGCAGACAACTTCAATTAGGCATCAACATGAAAGGTAAGTCAAATTTTTAAACATCTATATAATGGTACCTCATATATTTTGATCAGTATGTACGAGTAAGTTCATTACATTTCTGTCATTGTTTTTTTTATTCTTGTGACATATACAATCATCACCAATTAATGTGCATAAACTTCTTTAGCCTTTTATATTTAACTAAGGATTTAAATCAACCATAGTGTCCCTTCCTTTAAATGTTAATAATTTTCTCAACTAATCGCCATCAGTGATGTCCAGGTGTATGTGATATTGATACACTGATAGAACAGGTTCTTCGTTAAATATTCTCGCGAATAAGTTGATATTGCATTTCACTCTAAACACGTAAAGAGTGCTGAAAAGGTCAATTAGGAGATATTTGGTGTGCATTTGGCGGACGGTAGACAGGCAACTCCGGTGAGTCAGTTTTTTGGTAGTCCCTGGCCAGAGAAAATGGCAGTGTCTCGGTCATTAGCGCTAATTCGGAGTCGCGCCACACTAATTGGCACCCCGC
Source organism: Catajapyx aquilonaris (assembly GCA_000934665.2). Lineage (NCBI taxonomy): Eukaryota > Metazoa > Arthropoda > Diplura > Dicellurata > Japygidae > Catajapyx > Catajapyx aquilonaris. The sequence goes on from KZ538667.1 coordinate 2,462, forward strand.
CATCTTTTTTACAACCCCTGCCATCTGTCGTCGGAGCTGATTGTGGTCCTTAACTTTCCAACCCTTTTCCCTAGTGTGTGATTCTTGCCCCCTGCGTATCGATATACGATGGATAAATTACTTCAGCCTGGTCTGTTTTAATCACCGTAACCTATATTCACGCTCAAATTACGGTTTCCAGATGAATCAGCCGCGGGATTTAATTAAATATCATGTTAGCATTCTGTACTTGTATTTTGTAAAACATTGGGAGTTATATACGAAATATTTCACTTTGTTGATGAAACTTGTGTCGATTAGATTAATTAATAATGTGTTATTTTATACAATTTCTAACTGCATAATAACTAGCCTACTATAAAACTATAATAAAAGTCAGCAATGTTTCCATCGGTTTCCACGTATTATTTTGTCAGTATCCAACCATGTAAAAATTAGACACTAATAAATGATGCAGTTGTTTCTGAACTATTGCGACTAATTCTGGTGATCTAAAATAAGTAATATTTAAGAACACTTTAAGATAACTGATCTAATACAGTTTACAAAACACTCACATTCTAGCTCCTACAGCGTGAATGAAATGCAAGTACCACACATATGTTCCCAGCTGAAAATTGATGGGGTGACTCAGATTTCTTTCCGACCCGAAAGACAAATGTGTGAGAATTTGTCAAGAATGCTACCATAATATTCACGTCGATGAAGAGCTCGTGTGGAGAAGTGACTCCGCCTTCAGGAAAAATTACTGCTTGACATATCTCAAGCTCAGGCATCTAGGGAGAGAGGACGGAAGGAGCGAGTGTGGGGTGAATGTGGGTGGATCTTGTAGGAAAGGTATGTCTCCAAGAGTTGTGTGTGCTCCTACGTCGTCTGTTGTGTGTCTCCGCAAATAGCTTGAATGCTGAGACGATTTTGTCGTTCAGGATGTGAAGAATGGTCACCGCTAAACTCTCATGAAGGGTCGTGTCTTTGCCAACTGCCCAGGTGTCAACTCGAATTAGTCAAGTGCTGAAAGGAGTCGATTAAGGAATCTGCGTCACTCTTCCCACTAACAAATACCTACCCTGCTAGAGTATTTATGTAAATTTTTATACACTGCTGTTTTTTTTTTTTTACTTGAGTAATAGTGAAGAGGGGTGTGCCAGACAACTTGAGAATGTGAGCTCACCCATTACAAAATGAAATTTCAGTCTTTATTGTCATAGTTTCTTGTTTAGTACAGGATACAGATGTATTATTAATTCAGACACATTATATGCATGAATGGTCATTACGAGGGTTGTAAATATGGCTCCCAACGGCTCCCAAACTACACATAATTTTTATTACAGGGTGCAATATGTTTTCATAGACAAAAACTCATCATAAAATCAAATACAGGAAATACGCTTCTAATCCCTGGTAATACCTACCAAATCTACGAACGATATGGCGAACAATTAACCCTTTCATTCCCACTGTAGCCATATGGCAACAATTAATCTGGCGGCAAAGCGTTCGCATGCAGAAGGCAAACTTTGTGGGTCAAACTTCTTGTGGCATCTAGTGGATGGTGACTCAGCACCCACAAAGTCGGATTGTTATATTTTGCTCGCGCCCTTGAAAGGTAAACAACCCCCCACCCGGCCGCGTAATTACAGGGTGTCCCATAAGTCTGGACTCTTAGGAATTTCTCATAGTGCAGTGTTTTAGTATTATTTTGCAACCATCGTAACAATTTTATAGTGATTTTAAAAATTTAAATTAATTTAATTGCATTTAAAGTTAATTGCCTTTAAATTTTTTTCTGGAACACCCAGTAGGGGAATGTTTTCGGCATTTTTACATTCCAAAGGACCACCACGAGTAAAAATGATAAATATTGAGGAACATTGTTTTTCATTATATCACTCCTACTACAAATTTTTTTCAAAAAGAGAAGAAACGGCCCAAAAAATTCAGGAATGAAAGGGTTAACGGGTTTTTTAACTGTACACACAAAATGGACACAAACCCTCGACACAGAACCACTTGTCATATGGCATGTAAAAATTGTCAACCACTCGCCAGCGTATTTTATTAAAAATGACACAAATATGTTTGCTGTGTGTACATGTGAAATACAGTATGATACGCTGCACATCCTAATATTCCCAGACAATATTCACCCAGTAACTGGATATTTATAGAAATCATATACCGGTATTGCATTAAAAGTTCACATTCACGTCTACATGTGAAAATAAACTTTCAAACGTCTGGAAATATCAAATCAAAGCTTAGAAGACATTTGAGGGGTCTGATATCGAAAACGGCCAAGTATACACTTGGAACAGACTTGGAAACACTGGTCGTAGAATGAGCAAAAACGGATGATTACTTAACTTTTACTGGTACAAGTACAATCTTGAAGCTTTTTACCTCCATATGTTGCCGCAGTTCAACTACATACGTGCAAATGTGCAATTCATACCCAATGACATTAAAATACATAATTTCTGTGCAATAGTGGGGTTTAAAAAATCTCAGGCCCTTACTTTTTCCGTATTTTTCAGCTGATTGAAAAGATCATCAAGTAGCTAACAGGGTCGTCAAGGGAATATTACTTCTGCACGACAAAATCAGGAATTAGTCGTACTGAAAATATTAATGAACCCGAGAAAACAACTCAAGCCTAAAAACAACAAAGGAAAAGCTTAAACAGACAGTTCAAAGGTAAACACCCCATTAATGTAATTACTAGCTATACACTTCTTTGATTGCGTGAAATAGAACCCTCAAAAGACAACTCCTAATGGGCTAACCGAAGGTTCCTTTGTTGCAGTAAAGCTCGTCGTGTCCGGAAACCTTAACAAGGCATCATCCTCATTATAGTATAGTGTTGAAAATTTCCTTACAGTAATGTGCCAGAAAGTGTAGAAAGAAAGGTTGCTAACCTCGTTGCTAAGGTATAAGATATCAAGTTAAATCGGTTTATAGAGTGTCTATTGGGACTTGTAAATCCCAAAAATTACACACCAATACTCTCCACGAATATGACTGAACCCCATAAACTCCTTCGACAAGTATAATTATAACAGAAAAACATTTTGCAAATAGGTGTCTCCAATCCTGATAACCCAGCCTTCTAGAGACCATTCATTCTGACTATATCGGCTGACTGCAAGCCATATAATGACAAGAGAACAGCCGGCTTCTGACAGACTTATGAGGCGTGAAAACGGATCAACCCCCCGCACCCTCCATCTATTTCTTTTTTCTTTTTTTTCCTACCTCACTTCCACCCTCTTTTTTGGCACAGAACGAAATGAGTCTGAATGGGAGTGGGAAGGACAGCTCCCAAAAGCAGGGTCATGCCCAGGCGTGGGATCAGAAAAAACTGGGGCAGGGCTGAGGCAGTGCGGAGGCAGGGCAGGGGCGGGTCATGGGGCGGACAGAACCTCTCTTCTTACCCACCACGAATCGAATTGAAATCAAACATTTACAGAAAGCTTTGCATGCAGGTGCATCTCAATGCGACAAGGCATGTACAAATATGGGACAAACTCATATATATTGGAACATGATTTTGTGAGAAATATATTTAATAAATTAATATGGTAATGATAATTACTCATATTTAAATCAAAATATATGCAGATTAGAGCTTGCACAATTCTAATATCATTTTATAACTCTGGATGGCAAAACAATTTGTAAATATGTGATTTAGAATGGTCTGAATGCAACTTTTTGGCAGTTGCCATGATGGGGTACGATTATAATATTTTTTTTGGTGGTGGCGCAGTTGACGTCGACGCTAGCGACGCCTTCCCCTAGGGGCGTTTCAGGCGCATTGTGCGTGCGGGGTCCAGTCGTTTGTCAACGTCAGTCCCTGCTGCCCCGGCCTCAAGTGGGCCTTTCAACTTCGCCTTTTGCCTTTCCAGACCCATCCATCTGCCACCAGCCTCTTTCTATCCTCCCCCTCTCTCTCCCTTTCCTCCCCACCTTTTCTCCCAACCCAGTAAAACCCACCCTTTCTTCTCTCCAATATCTGCACATGTCCATAAAAACTTATTTTAAAATTCGCGCAGGTGAAACGGTGTGCCCACCATTCATGAAATTCTACATATCCTTCTCTTTCTTTCTCCCCCCCTCTGAAAATTTCTTGGTCTTCTTCCCCTGTCGTCACGAAATTTGTAAGTTGCATGGTAAAGAATAGCACGAACATGACAGTACCAATTTTTGAAAGTGTTGTTGCATGTGGCGTCACTTGGGTGAGACAGTCCTGACCAGAACTCACACACCTTTATTAAAATCAAAACATCAAACAAGGCAAGGGGGACTCCAACGCCAAAAAATTACAGCCTTCAACCTAATTAGGACCGGACGCTAACTCTTTGATCCCGGCATTAGAAATCCTTCCAGATATGTTATTATTATCCATCATTCTCTTTTAGTTTCAGAGAGTTTTTTCGACTTTACTAAAAAAATGTTTTATTGAATCAGATATGATTTTAATGTAAAATATCGATGGATTCTCTAATGTGACTCTAAATTAGACACAGTGTATGCTAATTTTAGGAATATATTACATGGGCAATGAGTACAAAAAAAAAAGGTACAGTGCTCGAAGGAGGCGGGTAGCAGCGGTGCGACACCACGTGGATCCGGGTTGGAACCAGAGCCTGAATGAATAGCATGCGTTGGTCACGGGCCACCCATCCGGGGGCTTCCAGATGGTTATGACACTCGCCGACACAATGCCAACATTTATTCCTTCATTGGTTCCACCGCGGGATTCCAAAAGTAGGGTTCGGCAAGGAGGGTGTGGGGAACTAGAAATGCGGACAACTGCGATCCATACATTTCAGTAGCCATTTTGCTACCCGGGCCACTTTGTTCCGCTCAGTGACAGTGTCGAGGGTGAACCCCAACCCATCTGGTCATGTACTTTGCAGTGAGGATGGGTACGCAAAACCTGTATTGTAAGGACTGTGTGCTCATTTTCTTGCGGAGTTAGGCCAGAAAAAAAATAAAATTTTATCGAATCACAATACACCTGATTACATTTTATGCCAAAACATACATAAGTTACATAATATTAAAATAGCTTATGGTTACTGTGATGGCATATTATATTAATTAATTATATTGAGCAATAAACCGTATATGAAGCAAGTGCCATACATGCCGTGCAAAGGCCATTTCATACGATTTATTATATTGCCTTCCCTCGTGGAAAACACCTCAAACGGAACTATTTTGGGTTGTTGGGCGGGGCAGAAGGATGCGAAGAGTTACGAGTGGCCTCCTCCTTCTCCTAGTTGATTTTGTTCCCCCGCCAAGGACTCGGAATAAATATGGGAATAATTACGCTACAAATGGGTTGTGAACGCCGACACGGACCATTCGAAACGTGACCCAACTCTTTTTTTTTATTTTTACAAGATTTGTTTTAGAACCATGATGTTGCCAAGTTTCATGGACTAAATATCGTTAATTTTAATGTTACATTAGATGTAATTACAACAAGTAAAATTGTCATACGAAATGAAAGAGAAAAATGTTGCTGTAATATAAATTGTGCCGTGTACTCACAAAACACTACATCCAAAGAAGCTTTTTCCATTGTGACCGGACGATTAGTTGCCAAAAGCAAACAAGTCTTCTCCCTCTCAATATTCCACCAGTAATTGCTTGCTAGTAAATTCTGGGGAGATAATTGCATTACAGGTTTGGTATTGTGTGGTTTATACGCCTAGCAATTTTTTAGATGGGTTTATGACCCCCCCTGGTTAATGTTAATTCATTATAATGTTTGCCATTTTAATTTATTTGCCTCACCTTTTGACATTTTCGAAATAATAATTTTCTCCAAGTTGCAGTTTCGCAACTGCATGACTTACAAGACACAAGAGTACGAAGAGCACACTTGTTAATTGTGCTTTTTAAACTAATTGTATGCATACATAATAGGTACCGCAATTACTGTTCTATAGGAAAGTACTTAGAAACTTCTTTCATTTTCATTTAGAAAGTTTATAGCACGACACCTCCAGAAATATTGGAAACCAGTATTGGTTCTAAAGCTGGATCATGATGTAACTTATTTGTCAGTGTCACTACTTTTATTAAAAGTTACACGTGTAATTTGCGTGACTCTTTAAATGTGTGTAGAGTAGGCCTAACACGGTAGCAGCAGGTCAGCAATGCACTGACAACCAAATAATAAATGCCAGTAAATTTAAGTTAACTTGTCGGCGGAAGAGTAAAGTCGTATGATGAGTAGGGTTTGTCTGAGATTGGTTTCTGGCCGGGAAATAACTGATCCATATCTCAAGGTGTAGGCCTGGCTTGGGTCTCGATTTATGAGCGTAAGAAGTGAGTAAATTTTTCCCCGGGGCTCCCATTTTACAGGGCCTAGGCCCTGGAGTCCTTAGACTGTCTAGAAGCTTCGTTCTCTCGGTAGCAGTTTATATTTATGGACGGACTTAATGCTAGCTTCCTTTTGTCGTTGCAAGTCTTGGAAGATATCATGTACCCGTATAGCTCTTTCATGTTAACTGGTGCCAAGGACAAGTATTATATTATTGAGCACATCAGTTAGAGCTCCAGGACTACTATTCTTATGGGGGTCATCATAAATTATACTGTATATACGTATGCACGCAGTTACATTCCCGCTCTTAATTTTCAACAAAAATTATTATTAATCCCTAATGTTTACCTAACAATTAATGACAACTACTATGAGCCGTTTTTAACCTTTGTTACGCAACTCTCAAGTGACATTTCATAATGCATAAATAATAAAATTGTATGATTGGAAGCATCTGCAAAGTGTATAAGATGATAATGTTATATCATGCAGCGTATGACCCTGGTATGACTTAAGAATTTCGCAAAAATTGCTTATGTTATTAGGGTAGGGTACTTTTGAATACCGATAGTGCACACCGGTATAATAGGGACCTTTTACTGATAAATAGGAATGTTATATTTTATGCTGAAACCGGAGGTAAAGTCTCGGGTAAAGTACCGTTATGTTCTCTCAGTAAAACTGGAATATTTTTTACAAAGTGGCTCGATATTGGTGGCATTTTCACCTTTATACCATTAAAAACACACACACATTAGGTTGTGTCTGGAACACAAGCCGCAGCTTTTGACGCGAATACTTCTTTAAAGTCGGATCACTATTGGGGGGAGTGAATTTATTGCTTATTATCGGTATTGAAGTCTGGACACATGCATGGTAATCCTATAAAATCTGGATATTCAGGGTGACCCTCCTAAGAATTTCCCTGCATGCCCCCCTGCATGCCCCCGTCATGGACCCCATGGCAGGCCCCCCTGGCATGGTCCTGACTATAACACTCATGTACGCCACTTCGGATATAGTAGACTCGGTTATAATAGACTGTAACGCTCAAGTTTGCCTCCATGCCCCCTGTGCAGATCCGAACGTAGCCCTGCCATGGGCCCCCTGGCGGCCCCCTCTCAGGGTCTGACTGTAACGCTCGAGTTTGCCTGCCCCCCCCNCCCCCCGCTATACGGACCCGATTTTAAAGACGTATTCACGTCAAAAACTGTCTATTACAAGAATTCCACAATAATTGGGGCAAATATGTCGGTTTTTGCAAAGTCTGAAGAAATTATTATACACAAAAGGCTGATTACTTTTGACTGTACGGTTTGTTTTAACGGTATTTAGTACAGTAGCCTACGAAGTCTATATTCTTCTACATCTACACATATTGCAGAAACTGCCTGTGTACGTTTGTCAGCTTCACTTTCAGACTGGCTAAAGACCTTGAAGTTGGCACAGTGATGGCTGACATGTCACAATGTGTTAGATAAGTCAGAAAACCTCAAACCTTTGGTGATTGGAGTAGTTATTGACGGATTTCCCCCAGGCCTGGGCTCTATACAGCAGTGCAGAATCAGGGGTTCTTGGCATGGCCACCATGGAATTGTGACACAACCACGATATAGCGACTTGTCTTCACTAAGGTGTGGGGACGTGAAAATTCTACTTTTCGAAGCTACTCTAAACTAACCTAACCTACCCTACCCTACCCTACCCTATCCTAACTAACCTAGGCTGATAAAAATTGACTTTTGTGAAACCCTACAAATGAAAATAGTGGGGACATGTCCCACTAATTTCGACATGTCCCCACTGTAATAGTATACACATCGCGCATGAAAACTCTGTGAGGACCGACAAATGTCCCCGCAATTCGAACTGTGGGAACAGACGTCCCCACAGCTTCAGTAAAAGCAAAAACGTCCGTCCCCAGACCTCATTGAAGACATAAATATCGATACACACCATTACTAATACACACAGTACTGTATGTAGTTGTAGTAGTAGTAGTAGTAGTAGTAGTAGTAGTAGTAGTAGTAGTAGTAGTATACACTACACGGAATATCGATGTGGCAGAATGGGGTGGGGGTCAGTAGTTAAAGAAGATGCCCATTTATTTGTGAGAAGTCTTGACAATTTTCATCCAATAAAAGAACAATTATTTTCAAGCAAAATGTGACACTGCCCGACCTGTAACGACAGAGCTGTATTTAGTGGAATGTATATCGTTTCAAGTTAGACAATTTTGTCAACAACATCGGTAATTCCCTACTTGGCGACTAATATGGCTATTTACAATCAACCTGTAACTCCTATAGCATTAGCACCCGAATACTTTTGTTATCCAATATAAAAAACGGTGCAAAAGTACAGTAACTGTGCGCTGTGTGACTGCTGACTCCAACTGGCCCAATATGTGATGAACTGACGAGAATTTTGTTACGATTGTAAAGGGCTATGATAGAGCTAAACAACGGTATTTCACAACCAATGTTCCAACCAGATATCGCCTATATAGCTCAGACCATGAAAAGGAACATGCTCTTCCGCTATAACCGACTACAACACTTTTGAAGTCTTATATAGTATATCAAGAATTCGCTTTCCTCTGTGACTGATTGTAACGAGTTGATTTCAAAAATCGTCACAAAAATTGAGTCAGGCATGTATTCTGCGAATTGAACATTCTCGGTCCAAGTATAGGCGCACGTCAGATATATCAGTAAGGGGCCTGGCGATTTCGAAGGTGATTATGGGTGCATGTGCGTGGGTCATTCTAAATTTACTCGCACTTTTCCACTTTTTTCCGCAGTAATTTTATTTTGTTACATTTCAGTCACAATATATTCAGGTGCTTAAAACAAAAGTGGTCCAAGTCCAAAAAAAATTAAGATACGAAAATTGTCCTGAAATGCTCCATGGCGTAGGCAATTCTTCTTGGAGCATAAATAAGATTATGCCAACTATTGGCCAAATGTCCAACTTATGACACACTAATTTTGCACCAAGTTCAAGTATAGCCTTCTGAGCGTGACATCGTATTTCGAAAGTGGAAAAAATGGACTCGGGCAAGGACCTCAATTAAATTACATTCTGCACTATGCAACAAAAATTAACTATTTGTTCTGTCCATGAAAATTCAGCGCTGTTTCCATGTTTCTTAGGTCAATCGTAACTGATATTGACAATTCATTTTGTCTAGAATTTGTTTTTGACCTCGGACCAGTCAAAAAAACAAGCTGTTCAAAATGTAGCTGATGCAAGAGCTGATGGGTCATTCCAAATCAAGTGGCTCGAAGTCGCTCGAAGTGTTGTTAGACAATCTCGGATTTTGATGAAAACATCACAGCTGTATACACACCTATATGCCATAACAGTGAATATCAAGTTTCAGCCAAATTGAGAAATACCGTGGAAGTAAAATATCACGAAATTTTGGAAATGAGACCTTTTTTGAATAATTTTCTACGGTTAGTGGAAGTTGTCAAAACCCAATCAATATACAGTATATTTCAAATGAAAGAGAAAGACGAGGAGAAATGCAGCTTTGTAATTTGTATTCCTCGAAAATGTACCCAGAAGCACGCGTGATATTCAATTGGCACATGCTCATCAGTCATCACTCGTCCAAGTACCCCAACAATATTAGTTATGTATTTGCGTAAGATATACCGTACCATTAATTATCACGTGAAACAAAAATATCTGAAAGCAGAGCTAAATGTTAGTTATGCAGACCAGCCGAGAAACCAGCAGACCTTTAGAACACGTGCAGGTGTATCTGTAACTTAACCTCCGTTTTAAAAGGGAAAACGTGGGGAAAACATGTTTTTGTTATTTGTTTTCCATTCACGATAAAGGCGCTGATTTTCCCCATTCTTTACCTTGTGGCAGCCGAGGTGGCATAATTTATTTTTGGGTCCCATTATGAAAAAAAATGTCACAGTTGTGGTAAGATTGGCCTAATTAGGCCTATCATACCCTGGCTGTAATACACAGTAAGCCCTGTTACAGTTTATAACCTTTCGTACTGTTCTCTAATACCTGTCTGTAGGTGGTAACATGTTACATTCACTATGTAAAAAATCTTTTTTGAAGGCAGGATTGGTTTTAACTGAAATTATTCGTCAAATTTCCTGATAGACGTACACCTAATGTCCAAATCTACACTGGTGAGTTTTGTAGCTTTTCCTAAATCTCATCAAAAAAGCTATAAAAATCGCTAACAGAGCTTACATGCATCTGCAAAATAATATCAGAACCTAACTGTACTTGAAGTTCACATTACATGGGCTCCAAAATGTGTACTGCGTTTGATCCCTCCTGACCTTCACTTATGTCCAGTGTTGTCCCTCTCGGTGGCCCCACATGTGATAAGAATGGAAAACTGCGCAAGTGGTAACAGATCGTAACAGATGTAACACAAACCCCGGACACAACTATTTCAGCAAAAAATGTATACAGGAAAGGGATTTCTAGAATATATACTGTCTTTGTAATAGCATGTTTACCATAGTGTTTGCTATTGTGACAAAATGCTTAAAGAGGAGAAAATTACGGGCATGCCTGGAATTGAATGAATGAAAAAATCAGGAAAAAATAGAGTGTTATTATGCATGTGATTTGGGGTCTTCTCGGGTCTTCTCTTTGCCTGGTGTCCCAACGCCTATGATACACGGATTGCCTGGCCAGCCGGATAATAAATTATGCTGTACCTATTGTGCCACCTAACACAACTTACTATAGCAATCAATGAGCCACTGCATCACGACTTTTTATATGAATAGATAGTCAGCAATGTGAAGAAAAACCAAATCAATTATTCCACAGCGACAGAATGGTGAGACTACCAGCGGTGGTCACAGCATACAGTGGTTGGACAAAATAATAGGAACAAATGCAAAAAGTGGTTGAAATTTCGCTCCTGTTTTTTTCCGAAATTGGAAAAGTTACAGAGGTGACTTTTACCAGTTTTGAGCTCTGTAGATGTACATTGGTGGAGGTATGCAAATGAGGCAAAAATCACAAGAGGGCCCCCCCCCCCC
>KZ538667.1:13851-48613 GCA_000934665.2 Catajapyx aquilonaris
GAAACAAAAGATGATCGACACCCCTCTCCCCAGCCCTATTTTGACCATAGCGTTCTATTCTACCCCTTTCATTTAAAAACGAAAACAGTTACGGATATATACTTTACTGGGTTTTGAAGCTCTACCGATGTCACTTTGTGTGGTATAGAAATTGACCAAAATTACCGACAGCTGGAGGGTAAATAATAGAATCGGCACCCTCCTTCCCCATCACTAAATCAGAGAGAAGAGGTTGGACAAAATATTTATATGTATAGTAAGTTTGGGTCGAATTTTCGTCCCACTAGTAGTTACTACCAACTAAGCAGTACCATATTTGGCACTGGTACTGCTAAGTCAGCATTAACTAGCAGTGGGACGAAAATATTTCCTTGTTTGTATTCAAGCCGTGGCGGGGGAGGTGTTGTTTCTTCTTTTTTTTTACCCCGCCCCCCTGTCGGTAATTTTGGTCTATTTCTATACCACACAAAGCGACATCGATACTTGATAGAGCTTCAAAACCTGCTAAAAGTCACCTTTGTAACTTTTCCAGTTTAAAAAAAAAAAAAAAAAAAAACAGACGCGAAATTTCAACCGCACACGTTGTTTTATTTATTAAAATGTGAATGTGACAGCAAATTGTGCTTGAAGATCCCTGCCGATATGGCCATTTGTCAATATAGCCTACTACCTTCGCGATTTCTCATGGAATTTGTGATGCCCACATGATGTTGCTGATGATATGCTTCCACTGCATCCATATCTATATTTGAGTTAGTTAGTGAGTTTGTTTCTTTGTCCCTTATAGAAATCCAGGGGAAGGACCCTACACCGCCTTAAATTAGCATGTCGGGGGTTACATTTTTCAAGGAATTTAACGTCGCATGTTTCAGCTGCCGAAAATGAACCTAACTCCCACAACACTCATATTCTCGAATCTTCTCACTACTCGGTCCTCAACAATTAACTTACATCAATATCAATAAATCAATTCGCATTCCCATGCAACTCTTATGCAACAACAGTAAATTAAACTATCGCCGTAAATTCAACGCATTCACCAATTACGCTAATTGGCCATCTCACGTGGGTTCGTATCATATGGTCATTCCGGGATATTGTGGGATTTGAAACTAGACTTCTGGACAAAAATTAATACAAAAAAAAACAGTATTTACAAATATCACTCCATGTTGAAAACAAAATTTCCCGTCATGCATCTGTACGTACTGTACATTTCGAAAGTTCTTCTGAGAAAACATATGGAACGAGGTGGGGGTGTGAGGTGGAGTTGGGGGTGAAGGGGTCAGATATTCTGGAGGAAAAACACGGTTCAGTATTATCCTTGGCCAACTCTATCCACATTCCTCTTATTACATATCCAATCATAATATCTGTGTCCACTATAAGTTATAAGATATCACAGATAAGTGCGGACAAACTTTGGCTTATTGTATCTTATAAGGCCTATTTTAAGACATACGTATCGAGTTTCGAATGTATGGAAGGGACATTTTTGCAAACAAACACACTTCCTCAAATACTGTATAATTATGTGCCCCTACCTTTACCAGCACCCCAACATACCCAGGCAACGCCGGGTAACCTGCTATAGTAACTTACCCAAATCGCGCCCCAAAAAAAGTGGAGGGGTGGGGTAGAAAACAAAATGTGATGAAAAGTCTCCGGTAAGATTATCTGGACTCTATAGAATTGATAATTATGAAGAGTAACAATGGAGCTAGAATGGCACCGAAGTTAAAGTTAATTTGACAGTTAACAACTGAAACAAATATTATTACACTTTGGACAGGGAATTTCTGTGGGGTCTGGTAATAATTGCTGTCACTACATTAATTTTTTACGTAGCAGGGCATTAATTTTAATAATGAACCTGAGGGGCCACACAAACCTGAAGACTGAATTGAAGTTAATTACAAAAAATATGTCGCTGAATTAAAAATGTCGGTATATCGTTTAAGTTTTCAGAATTTGCTACCCCTTTGCTGAACTACAGTTAACATTGTTATTTATAAATAAATTTAAATGTGATGACATTGTGTATTTAGAACTCAGTGTGCTATGTGCTACGATAAAAATTCCAATTGAATGAATGTGAAATGGCTTTTTAAATTCCTGCACTCAAAAATGAACAGAAAATTCGACATTTGCAAGCCGTGATAAACATTTTAAAATTCTGTGGTGGATTTTTTGTAATTAATTTTAATGCTGTCTTCAGGTTTGTGTAGCCCCTCAGGTTCATTATTAAAATTAATGTCCTGATACGTAACAAATTAATGTAGTGACAGCAAAATTACCAGACCCCACAGAAATTCACTGTCCAAAGTGTAATAATATTTGCTTCAGGTGTTAACTGTCAAATTAACATTAACTTCGGTGCCATTCTAGCTCCATTGTTACTCTTCATAATTATCAATTCTAAAGTCCAGATAATCTTAACGGAGATTTTTCATCACATTTTGTTTTCTACCCCACCCCTTTGGGGCGCACGTAAACTATGGGATTTGGGTCTATGGTATGATACTAATTTGATTAAAACTAATCTTGAACACTGGTAGCACAATAGACACAAACTTCTTCGTATGTTGGTCGTTTGTGTATTCACCGTTATTCACGCGTGCCAAAATTATTTCTGATGCCATGCCACTAAGTGATTGCAACTTGAGGCCAGCCTGCTGCAGCATGTTTGGAAATATTATTGCGGTATGACACTCGACAATGTCAGACTGCAAAATAATATCGTCAAATATCTGTCTCTGAGCAACAATTACCCACAATTCGCGAATAACTTTTTTTGGTCATCCATATCATGGTCCACATTTTGCTCATAATAATATTTTACTTATTATACTCTGCCGACTGCCAAAATATTTGTGGGGATAGAAGTCTAATCCGAGGTTTAGACCTCGGATTAGAGTTCTATCCCCACAAAATACTTTGGCAGAAAGGAGCCTGGTATTGACCAAGAGATGACATGACAGGTCTAGACCGGTCTATGTCTTACAAACTTACAGCATGATAAGAAAATTCTCTAATCGACTTGTTTATGTCTTGTGCTCGGTCTTGTGGTAACTAAAGAATTGTTCCGTAATACACATGCTATGTTGATTTTGGAGAAAATTCATAGGCCTAACGACAATTTATTTGGAATTTTAGGGATAAATATCAAATCAGATCGAAAATTCAAAAAGTTATATCTTTTACGTATCAAACTGTTACGCGCAGGAAAAATGTTTGCATAAGGGATTACCACTGAAAATTACACGGCTACTGGCTGATTCCTCAAGCAAGGGTTTATTGGATAAATGGCTACAGTTTAATTTTTTTCAAATCCCGCCAGTTGCCGGTTTGCATTACATAAATTCTTTTGTCTACCAATATTATTATTAAGAAGTTACAGTAATGTGATATAGCATTGTAAACTTATATGTAGGCCTACAACTATGCTGAGAGTGTCTTTCCTGTAATTAGTACTCAAGGAAATAAATATATCTATCTATCCATCTATATCAGCAAATCAATGAAAAAGGTACGTCTCATCATAATATTAATTCAATTTGAATCGGGATGTAAGAGTAACGCAGTACACCATCATTATGACGCTGCCCACTGACTGACGTCCTATATGACCGATGGCCCTGCCCGGCCCTGCTCGATTTTCAAAGAACTTTTGATAGCCACAGTCAAGCCCTCTAAGGATTTGGGGTTAGCAATCGAATGTGAATCACAATATTTGTCAGGTTCTCTGCAATATTGGAACTCATGGAAGTTGTAACCCTTGTTGTATAACCTTTCGGAATGTTTCGCTCTCTTTATGCAGGCTATAGAAAATCCACCAAGTGGCACAGCCTGGGCCACATATAGAACAAAAGTCACCACATTTAAAGTGACTGTATCATGTCGATCAACATATTTCAGAACAGCGGTACTACCTCTCCTTTTGTAAACCGGCGCAGAGAACCTTTACCTCCAAGCATTTTTGTTTCTTGATGCTCACCCTCCTCTATATAGTCTGGCTCTCACAAAAAGATTATTGGTCAAAATTATCCCATCACTGAAAATGTGACGTTCTTTGCAAGCTCGCATGTCAACTGTCACAGTGTAGTGCGTCCTCTGAAACACTTCAAATGAGTCTCCTTTCAGATGTCTTTCATAAAACCAAATTGGTTGCTCATGGAAACGCTTTATAATTTCTCCTCTGCTCATTAGTGCCGATTAGTGCAATATGACATGGGGAAATATAAACCACCTTTAACAAGTATTACCATATGGAAGCATATCCTTACACTACATACTGTAGTGTAGGCCTACACGGTATGCAATGTGCGGATTCTTCTGCAGTAATGCTCAGTATAAACATCACATGAGAATACAATTATTGCAATCTTTCTTTATATCGTGGTAACCAACGGTACCTGGTTGATGAAGATATATGAAATTTGACACCTTAATGAAGATAATATAAGTCTGCCACGGAGATAAGCTTTATTTGATTGTTTGTGAAATAATGTTTTATAACACGTGTATGCACGACTTCCACTCAAATAACAGGTCTAGCTTTCCCGTTCTTATGGATTACAATGAGTTTCTTGTTGAATGACTACAATACAGTTTTTTGTGTTACATTATTGTGGTTTCGAATTTATATTATTTGAGCATTTGAAGTATAGTGCCCTGGCAGCTGTTCATAAATCTGCACTGTTGCATTGCGCGCCATAGCACGCGATCACTTTCTACTGGAGCCGCTGTGCGGCGCTGCTAGCACCTGTCTGCCATTTTAGCAGTTTCTATGCTACAATAGACGCCATTTTGGTAATTTTCTTTACTCTGATTGTTCTGACCATGAGGTTCCGCCATTGCAACGCAGCCTCTAAGCCTACTGACCCCACTCTCTCTAGATATTTTATTTATCAAGCCTTAAATCCTATTGGTGTAGCCTTTTGGCACACAGTATAATTAAATCCTCTCCGTGCCCTCCTCCTTCCGTTTCATTTTTTTTACTACAATTTGCGTGCATTTCCCTCCCCCCTTCTCACCCCCTGCTGTTTCCCACCACCACTTATCCAACCTTCCATACGGATGACGGAGATGAGGATCTTAGATGGTCGCTTGCATGTTGGCTTGCATGCAAGTTTGCATCTGGATTCATGCATGCTCTACTTGAGATAAAAAGTCGTCATATAACCCCACCAGTCTTTTAATTTTTTTTTTGTTACTTGCTACAACTTTCATCTCCGCTTATCTTTGGCCACGCGAGATGCAGCCATAATATGAGTAGTGATAATTATGATAATTATAGTGGGTGACTTGTGGCGCCGAAATGTCTGTATCCTTTCATTATTTTGAGGGTCACATTCACTGCAGACGGATCCTGTCTGTCTCCGCATAATGAACCGAGGTAACTATTTCATGAAATTTGAATCTGCAAATTACCATAAGGCTGCCGACGATGCCGATATTGAACAATGATTAATTTTGACGTCTTTCTACACATTTTAACATAGTGATTAATGTCCCCCATATTTATGTTCATTTGTGAATATGTGCAGCATTGCTCTGATTCCTGACTGGTCTTTCTTAACCGTTTAGTGATCTTGCGCTTTCACATCATCACAAAAATTTCGAGACAAAAAGTGCAATGTTCCCCAGGCAGATTGGGCCAGCTGCATGAAATGCGGAATCCAAAACGGCGGCGCGCGCTACGATTTTGCATTTCAAAAGCGAGACTGAATGAATGGTCAATAGTGTTATCAGGAACCCCTCTCCCATCTTTTACTGCGAAGGCACAGCAATGGACAATGTACAGGAAGTTTCCCTGCCTTTTTTGTCCATTATTTTCTGTTGGAGCGTTATAGCAGAGGTGATGGGGGAGGATTTAGGATATACAGTACCAGCATCTGCACCAATAAAGGCCCATATTACGTTCACTTCGAACAACCTTGTTAATTGCCCTTCGAATGACGAAAAATTAAAATTTCAAACAATTCTGAACCATTATTCCTATAATAACACACGTGATTACTGATAGCAAATGGAAGAATATAATATGTCCCAACATTTTCAGGTAACATAACCTTCATACGTAACAGCTGAAAGAGAAACTGATGGTTGAACCATACTAAAACGAATGGAATACACACAAATCGACATCTGCTCCTCTCGACAGCCTCATCATCGGATAGTGAACGTTGGAAAAAACGAACGTGCTAAAACCGTCAGAGAATAGAAAAGAGGGTACGGCAGTGCCACACCCTTTGCCTCCACCCACCCCAATCCATGCCCTATCATTAGACCCGACCTGGGCGTTTTGTCACCATTGTCCTTTCAACACACCGGACAGGCACATTGACCCCGCCGACTTCTCTTTGACATCATACACATACATCCATCCATGTGCCCTTCATCTTTTGTGGCCTCTTCTTATACAGGGTTTCTCGCCACCTTTAATTCCTGGCAGACGGGCAAAAATGACGTAATGAGGGGGTTGTGGGTCAGAAGAAAGGAAAGGGGTACTTCCGGCACTTTGATTTTGAGTCCCCATTCCCCTTCTACCTCTCCATCGAAGAAAGACCCGCGTTTCCTGGGTTGGGGTTAACCAGACCCACGCTTCGACAGCTCCACAGAAGGTAGGCCATTATTGTCTTTCATTGCTGCGTACTCCCCAATCCTTTTATTCTGTAGTTCTAGAAGGAGATGCTTTTGGACTCGTTTTCTTAGCCATGAACTTACAGCTGCACATTTTTCTGTGATGATGATACTTGATTCCTTCTTTCGTCGTAATCCTCCTGGGTAAGAGTGTTATTTCAAAGGGGAAGAGCAGCTGCGGTTGTATTCAATATTGGAAGGCTGACACACGACTACAGAATGTATACGTAAATTCTAAGATTATGCAGGATGGCGCAACACACAACATGGAAGAACTACTGGTTGCAGATATTTAGATTTTTTTTAGCTGGTTTTGCCGAAAGTTTTGATTTATTCGTATCGGTTGTAATTAATTGGGTATTTTACTATCCGAAACAAGAAAAAGGAAATAACAAGCTAGCCAAAATTCTGAAAGACTTTTCAACAACATTACTGACAAAGAGTGTAGTAATAATTTTTCTATCCGAAGTGTTCTTTTTTTTTGCATAAAAGGTCCTCAGTAATAATGCGCATTAAAATGGCACAACATTGATTTTATACGGAAATAATTATCATCATCGTCAACTTTTGATATAATTTTTACACTTAATGGCCCAATGTCATGTCGTATAGGCCCTGTTGACAAAAAAGTGACACATTTATCGTCTGTAGTCAATGGTTCTTGGTTTTTTGTGTGTGTACAGGTCTTCAATTAGCTCAGGGGACGGAAGTTTGTGTGTTTTTTTTAATTTTACTATAGCTGTGGGGACGTGAAAAAAATAGTGGGGACATGTCCCCACTATTTTCATTCGTAGGGTTTCACAAAAGTCCATTTTTCTCAGCCTAGGTGAGTTATGGTAGGGTAGATTAGGTAGGGTAGGGTAGGTTAGGTTGGGTTAGGGTAGGGTAGGTTAGGTTAGTTTACACTAGCTTCGAAAAGTTGAATTTTCACGTCCCCACAGCTAATTCAGAACAGAACTGGGTGCGTGTGTGTGTGTGTGTGTTTTTTGTCAACTCCTGCTCGGTAATATTTGACAGCGAAAACGACACCAAAATAGAACATTCTCCCGCCGTATCCAGTTTCCTGCATAAAACAACAAAAATGTGTGCCCTGTGCCATATACACATATACATGTAACTTATGTTATCTTCTTATAGAGACGCTTCCTAGTTATCTTCCATCAGTCCAAAATTACACCTATTGGAGTGTCAGCAAGTGCATAAAATATTTCACATAACTTGTAATTTTATACATAACTCATTGACGAGTTTGGCTGAAACTATTTTGTGTATTATGACACTTTGTTTTGTGTTTCCCTTTATGTGCACTTTTTACCAGCCTGATTACTAAAAATCTGTTAAAAAAGGTCGAATTTTTAAAATCCTTTGTTCGTCCTTGTTGTAGCATCACGCTATTAATGTGAATGGTTAATAATAGCCGTTTTATGTTGATATAATAATACGTTTGCCGCCAGCGTTTTAAACATATGTGTATCGTTTCGTGCCATGGACAGTAATTTTTAATTGATTTACAGTATACTGGATATACTTCACAGTACAGAAAAACTGTTTCAATATTCACAGTATGCTGCTTAAATTAATTTGCATTCTCTCGGGAAGAAGTGTCATTAACATTCATTTCATTTCATTAGGGACAATACAAATTACATATCAATCAGTTCATCCGTACGTGCGTATAAATCGTCGGTATAAAAATGCTTGTAATGCATTTTTGCCCCCAAATTAAATTTTATGCACAACATGCCCCTTAGTTTGTTCATAATGCAGGTTGAAAATGTTTTCTTTATCCGAATTTCCAAAATCCGGAAGTTTTTTGAGTGGTATACACAGTATAACACGTCTCAAATGGGAATTATCTGCTTCTGTTCATAATTATATACAAATTATTTAAATTGTAAAGAAACTACTTGCACACCGACTTGGAGGTGGTATTTTGTAATCAAGAAATACTGACTTATATACAGCACATCGTCCAGATGGTACTGACTTGAAAATAGTACATCCCAACTTACCGTTTCATGTACCGACTGGACGTCAAATACCGTTTACCTTGCCGTTTACAGTACTGACTCGTAGACGGTTTTTGTTGATTACAAAATACCACCTCCAAGTCGGCACATGACTGACAGTGCAAGGTATCATGAAGAAAATGCATATGGACATTAGAGGCATTTATCCCACCCCAAAACCGTCCAATTATATAAATGCAAATGTTACTGTATATAAATATTGCAATTACAAAAAAAAAAATCGAAATCCGAAACACTTCAGCAGGTCCTTTCTTTCAGGACCCAATTCGTATTTCGATAAAGGATTTTCAACTTGTATTTTATAACGACATTATTATGAACAGCTCCAGAATGCAATGTTGGTTATTATATTACAGAGCGGCATTTTAATGTCTATGGTTTCACACAGGTGTGATATACAGGAACGAACTTACTTGAGCTGCTGTACTACACTTGAACAGCAATATTTGTCCAGGGGCGATAGAAGTGTGAGAAAGATACACAATTGAATTGATGTGGCATCTTATTATCGACAAAGAGATCAAAACGTTCTCAGACGAAAATTCACACGAGCCCATCATTCTAAGGACACGAAGTATGCATTTTGGCCCGAAGCATCTGCGGCATCTCGAGTTCGGCGAAAAACAGTGCATGACTGCGGTGGACCTCCGGAAACACTGACCTCAGTTCCAGGAAAGGGCAATGCCTTGAGGGTAATATTGTTACTACATCATGACTGTGGTTAAACGATGACCAAATGAATGATGATTTTCAATTGCAAAAATTATGGTTGTGCAAATTGGGGTCACTGGTCATTCAAACTGCCGCACTTTGACACTTTCAATAGCAGTAATCAAAATTGTGCAAAAATAAAGTGGAGCAAATAAACCCAGGTTTGTGTGATTGCGGAACCCCCAGCGACTGTTTAGTATCACTGGAACTAAATAAAGGAGATACCGTGACGCTCGGAAAATTGAGCATGAAAAATGCAAGAACGAAAAGAGTTTGCCAGGAAAAGGATACGCTCATGAATGAGTCCCGAGGGGGTTTTCACGATATAAATTCCAATTGAGCTTATCGTGATTTGCCCATGCAGAGAGTCTTTTTTCCTCATTACATATTAATTGGTAAATTAGGCGGATAGTCGGAAACGTTGCCGGCCAATTGGCCGTAATCACACACCGCTTTGATTTCTTCCACTGTCCTAAGCTTCAACATGATTATTATGATCATTACAGTTTGGATTAGATTTCGACACAGAGTGGATTACCTTTTTTTGCGTACCATTTGAACCTCAGATAGTATGCAGGGTCTGAGCTATATGGGAAAGACCACTTGCGAATTTATTTGAACTTGGCGGCACGACCTGGTGCCGCTTTTTGCGGTACTTGTGTTCTATGGGTCGCCATCTTTTGATGTGAGAGTGGTATGATCTAGTACATTATTAAAAATAGAGAATCGAATTATTATATTGGCATCTATAACTTTTTAATTTGTAAATGTTATTAATGGCCACTCCTTTTGACGAATGATTACGTCAATTCCCATAGTATTAATATTTTTTGATATGGGATATTTATATCTATGATATTATATCACTACAAGATTCACTATAATAAATTCGGCATGCCAATAAAATTACTAATGTTAGAGTTCTATTGCTTAAAATATTGTAATAAATAAATCCTATCGTATAGGATAGCTTTTGAATTAGCTATAACTTAAAATGATTATCTACAATTATCAACTAAAATATGTATCTGATATTATGATTACAAACACAATTAATATTTGTACGCCATATTTGCTTAATGTCAATAATATCTCGACAATAGAAGTAGGTTCATATACAGTATTGTACGTATCATGTGAGCAGACGAACCTGGGAAGAAAAAGCATAAAATATAAAATAATTAATGAGTCCAACATGGTAAAAAAAACTCATTTTGTAATAAATGTAATGAAAGTTATGTTACTCTAATGAACTGACAGGTAGTCAGCGTTACTAATGAAACTAACGTGAAATCATTTTTTAGCTGTCACGTTTTTTCCCCCTTTCTTTTGTACTGCGTACGAGCTGGATCATCACCTACCTGCAACTCCATACATTTCAGCCTCGTTAGAAGTTTTTTCTTGATGAAAATTTATTTCAAGTCAAGCTTAGTTGCAGATGGGTTCAGCTAAAAAAAATCTAATGAGGTGTTGATGGGATGCACTAGTACGTATGAACACTCAACTTAATCACCAATGGGTGAGTCAGAACTCAGAACTCTTTTCCGTCAGGGTATTTTTGTTCTAAAACCAGTCTAAAATTTCGGTAAAGATGATGAAAACACAAATGTTAAAAAGGTAAGACAATGATGACCGAAACTCATTGCTCAACCTATACGATCGGTGCTAGTCTAGCACCAGGTGTTCCACGCGTATACCGGTGTACGGCTGCCTACGTCTAAGGGGTACTTGCGCCTTGTATCTTTGTTTACATCGTTGTCTGTTTCTTTTGAGATATTTCTCACACCTATACATATTAGACTACATATTAGGCTAACAAATAACCCGAAATAACCTGACACAAGAATTACCCGCGAATTTTGAATCACTGCATATTGTTTTGATATCGCAGCTTGACCAAGTTATTCCAGAATTACTGTGAAAATAACTTGATTAATGTCCATTTAAACGTGTTTACTCTGCCTGCATAGCATGGATAAAATGCCGACTCCTCTTCTCTCCACAGTCCAGCGTTGTGATTGAGACTCGGCAAGTTGGGATGCTGCCACAAAAAAATCTGTAAAAGACCCCCCTTGGAGTGAGGGGAACCTAACTCATCCATCTTAAGTGATTCTTCCAGAGGCTCTTCAGCACAGCAGGAATCTTTCACCTTTTGCTTCTCACATTGGGTTGCACTACAGGGGGTCTCAAACCCATCCTCCATCAATTTCTATCCCACTCCTTTTCTCACCTGACCCCACCTCTCAACACAAAACACTATTCATTATGAGCATTAAAAATTTCTTCTTGAATCTCTGAATTATGATTTGAAAAGAGACCGACATACAGTATACATTATACGCATAGGTTAGTCGCCGAGTCAAATGGACGTGAAGCAGTGCATGTACACAATCCACACTTTTGATTAAGGTCAATTATTTCAGTAAGCTTCCGAGACCGATTTAATATGTAAGGAAGAAATGCAGAGAGAGAACGCAAACATGATTTACTTATAGGAAATGTGTACTTATGTAATATTGTGATGCAAAGTTGACAAATGGAAGTGTCGAAATAAATTCCAAACCTTACGAGGGAATTGTTGATACAACTATCGATGTTTTCAAGTATCGAAGAAACTGAATTGGCATTTTCCGAGGGTTAGGACGTGCGTCAAAGAGTGGTCTGCTCGAGTCTGCTTTAGTACTTGCCAATTTGTTGTTGCTTGGCGGTCATTAAAATCTTATTACATCTCATTGTCTGATTGCATTTAATTTACCGGTATGTGATAATACGCCATTGTAATTGGACACCACGTGATGGCCTAATTTATTCATTGTCGGCCCTAAGACACTAACAATAAGTGAAAACAAACAAACAGGAAAACCCGGAGTAAACAACGCGAGCACAGAGAACTGAAACTACAACACAACTTTTTCCACTATTATCATCTGCGGGACTGCAGAAGTGGAAAGGCTGTGGCGAGGGCTGTGGCGATAACCACAACACCGCCGTGCCCACTTCCATTAATTTCTATTATAAATGATATGACATGCATTGTGAATTGCCAAACTACAAAGGTGTGTGTGTATACCAAAAATTATGGATATAAATATTAATTGTCTTCGAATTGCTTTTCATTAGTTTGATAGCCTTTTTCACTTTTTGCTGTACTCGCCTAAAGGTGCGGGCTAGAGAGAAATGTAGTCCAATGGAGATTGGATGTGTTCCACACAAAAGCTAGCCGTGAATTCGCAGCATTTGATCATATCGACTAACGCGGCACTTTTACCTACTCTCCTAGACTTGTAGGCATATATCTGCTGAAAGATATGCATATCCTCTGAAGATAGGCCTGTATCCGCTGACGTATATGTCTGTATACGCTGACGTATATGTCTGTATCCGCTGACGTATATGTCTGTATCCGCCAGAAGGAAAGTAAGGCCATGTGTTACATTATGTTGGTACCACGTACCCCTATACCCCTCCCAAATTCTGTCAGCCGATATAAAGGCCTTTCGTTCCAATTATAGTTCTGTTAAAATGTTGCTTTTCAAACAAAATCCAGCTGCATCTCAAGATCTCATTCTGCAACTCAAGATAAATTTGTCCTTCATAAAAAACAGTAGTTTCTTTGAAAGTTTTACAATTCAAATGCCGCAATTCACAGTTGCAGCATCCATACTTATACGAAATTTAATATGTATGTTTTTGGCGTCTAAACTGACATGCTGAAACTGACAAATTAAATTTAGCAACGACATAATACCAGGAATTTAGAAAATGAACGTTCTTCTGCACAGCATTGCCGCATTACGATAGTGGTTTGTTAATATGAGTACACCGATTCTCTTCAACAACACTACTTCAAAGTTCTGTGCCTTTTTTTGACATTTGCTTACGATTACAATGTTCCTTCAGTCAATTAAATTTTCAGAAACACTCCAAAAATGTGATATATTTTGGGAATACTTTGTCAGTTTGATGAGGAATATGTGCGAGGGCAAAATTAATTCAGTGAGAAAACTATTTATAAAAGTAAAATCCTTCAGTAAATTTGTCACGACTGCATTAAAACACAACAAATGAAATAAATAAAACCCGATAAAACTTATTCATAGTGTCATCGCTTTGTTCCTACCCGTTTGGCGACAATATTATTTGCAATGGACAAAGTTTTGGCTAGCAAATTTTTAATCAGTGAAAACTGTCCACTGCGGGACCGCGTAATATTCAGTTTTGCACTCGGTTTTACACATGTTCCATTCCACTATCACTTATGGAAAGGTCGGAAGAGGTGCCACTGCAAAATATCCGAAAACGTGATTATCATTTGGCCAGAACATTCATGCCCAGCCGGAAAATGTCACGCCGCGCGCCACCGAGCCTCTGGCTAAGAAACGAGAAGTATCCGTTGAAGCGAAGGACATCTTGGGAGACTATAGTATAGACCTATCTATTTAAAAAGGCACTGAGCACCTTACTGATTAATCATTAACGAATTAAGCTGTGTTTTTTCATATCAGCCTGGTAGCTGGGCTGTCCGTCTGGATGCCTATAGCAGTGACAAAGTCTTCCTCTATTTCCTGAAATCCATGGGTCCTCCTGGTATCCCACGTCCTTCGACGTCATCATTACAATCCTCGCTAACCCGGACAACCAACCACTTCTGTTGGTTGCCAACCTGGCCCATGGAATTCCTGGCCGATTTCCGGCCACCTAAAATGGTTTCTGGTCACTCCTGCAAAATCTCTGTGTGAACGGGATATAGGCCACTTTGTGTCACGAAACTTTCTGGCTAAAGGCAGCCCGTGTGAATGCATCTAATGACGTAAAGTACGTTGAGATGACAAAACATAATGATGTTATATTCACATTTCACTTCTGAGTTAATTTTATACATGCCACCTATTGCCACATAACATCAGAATCATGTTTTGAAAGGGAGTCAACAATTTTGTTTCAGTGAAGTTCTTCACCCACAATTTGTCAAGTATTCTGCTGAAAAGCAACAGTTCATGGAGGTAAATGTGTAATGAGTGAGACTCTTATAATCAAATTATATAAGGGCAATGTCTTATGTCTGGAATTCTACACTAGAACTAGCATTTTGGCATTGCAGATCTTAGAACCATATAACGCATCATAACAAAAGAATTGGCATTCAGTTGGCATTATCAAAATTCGTAGATTTTCAGTACACAAATATAATATGATATAGCAATCAAATTGCCTACAATATTGTCCTTAGCTTATAAGACCTTCGTATTTTTATTCTGGCAAATTGATAACTGAATTGTTTCTAGGTTTCACGTATGTGCATTTTAATAAGTATTAAGACAATAAAAGACATTTAATACGATCGTAGTAGCAATTTGATATTAATTTTTCCTATGGTCATATAAATTGAAAGCATAAGGAAGTAATTTGAAATATACTTTTAGCAACGAAGACTGACAGCAACTGCCAAGTGCGTCTGATAATTATTTTCTGCGATCCTAGGACTGGATTAATTATTTAAAAAGTTGTGTGCAGGATACGCGTGTCATATCCTAGGCTATTTCGCGGAAACGGAAGTTTTTTCGTAATTTTGAACGCACATTCTCTGTAAAATCTCCAATAAAATCGCCCAACAAATATTCCAACAAATGTACCAATTGTCTATGGGAACTTTTTAAATTAAATCAAATATCCTAAGAAAACAGAAAAAACTTCGTATGGTACCTATATCAGTGTGAAAAATTCAAGTGAATCCCACTGTTATTCACCAATTTTGTTCCATTTTTAACAGTATAATACAACACAGTGACACAAACTTTGACTTACGTATAGAGCTAAGGGCATAAATCCTATGAAAAAGTATTCCAACCTTACTGTAAACGTTGTTTTAAACTTTCTACTGAAATAAAAAAATGCGAATCCGGCTCCTGGAAAAATGAACGATGGCGACGACAACACCAAATGTTCCTGTTTTTGTTTACATAAAATGCAAGCCTTTAAGTATCAGTCAGAATGACGTTGGTCAAAATTGAGTCAGTTTTTGTTTTCTACAGAATGACAGTGATGATCAGGATATTTTTCTGAGAAAAAAAAAAGCGTAGCCCAGTGGAGAAATTTATTAATCTTCTTGTTTCAGAATAATTTTGAATGACATTTCTCGAAACATTTCAGTATACATAATCTCATTCTACCCATTTCATATGAAGATCTGAAATCAAATATTGGCAGAAAATGTCACACATATTCAGTAATTAAAAGTGCTTTATTAAATATCTTCACTGCAGCAGGAGACTTGCCGAGCCCATGACTTCGTCTTCGTGTTCTGGGAAAGAAAAAGATGTTGATTAAAGTAGACAAATATGTAATATATAAATGAAATACGACCGAAGCAGGTTGGCATAGTGGATAAGGCGTCCGACTGCTAATCGGGAGGTCCTGGGTTCGAATCCCGGGGCCGGCAACTCTGACCGTAGTTTTCTGTGGTTTCCCATGGTCCTTCCAGGAAAATTCCGGAGTTGCTTCCGTAATTAATAGGCCACAGCCGCTTCCTTCGGTCCCTATCCTATCCCAATGAGCACAGTAAAATGAAAGCAGAGTTCCAGGCAAAACAAAACTTCCCCCCTAATGAGCCGATAGGCTGTAACGGGGTATGAATTATTATTATTAATGAAATACGTTTATATGATAATTCTATCATAATAAGTGTTGTACCGCATTATGTAAAGTTTTATGAAGCTTTCAATTTTTTAAATAATGTACACCAATTTTAGTTGGCATTACTGTATACATAGAAAATTAATACATCTGTCGTGTCAGGATATACTTGATTGCTCAATTCCTTGGATTATTGAACAAATCCCAGGGTTGAGTTCGGGTTAGTCACTTTAATACTGTAGGACTTGGTAGACTGACTTCACGAACTTCGACTGGACTTCAGTCTCGGATGCGAATGACAAGTGACTAACCCGACCAGAGGACTTAGGCTTAGGGTCTGGCACTCATCGTTTTCTCGTATCCATCGGTTTTTTAAAAACATCTCATTATAATATGAATAGAGGTTTCACTGTACAACAATATCTAACGTCTAACCTAAGTCGAGTACAGTGATTAATGATTAATGACAACTTTTTTTTTAAATTAGTTGGCCGTGCCCAAATGAGCGTGAAAGCGTGTAAGTTCATAGTCCCACCATTATATGCGATCGTTCGAGGCGGTCGTATAGGGTTGCAAATGGTTTGATTTCTGTCACAAAGTGAACTACGAGGATGGTCCAATATACATTGCTGTGGTGAAGTGAATAAATCGTATAGAATAAATTCATCTGCCAATATGATATTACGTCCGTGGTAAGGGATGCGTATACGGAAGAGAACCCTCTACTTTACATACATTATTGCATTCCTGGTTGCTGGGCCAGGCTGGTTGAGCAACGGTCTGGAGTGCAAAGCGTCGGGGCCCGGCAACCAGCAATGCAAGCCTGTAGGATGGTGTCAAGACTTGTCAGGAATCATCGCCGACGGTCAAAGCTACCATCTCCAAAATGGATCGTCGCCACCCTTTCGGACCCATACCATCTCGCATGACATGCATGCTGCCTCTTCCATATGCGCCCCTTAATAATCTGTGCCTGTATCATTTTGACAGCTGATTTCATGTACACCGTGTAATATACAGTATAAGTTTTTCGTATCATCCATTGTGTAGTACTTTTGGGTGGAATTTTCGTCTCACTGATAGTTACTGCTAACGTAGCAGTACCACTGGCAACACTGCTGGTACTTCTGAGTTAGCAGTAACTATATAAGTGGGACGAAAATTCCACCACATATATTTTTACAAAAGAAATTTTCCAGCTAGCTATGCACTGTTTCTTCGATTACCTAAATTATCACCTTTAATAATAAGACATTATTTGTCCAAAAGCTTCACGAACTTTTCGGAAATCATGGATTTTTAAAGAATATTTTTTTTCCATTGTTGGTTTTCAATTCTTTGGTACGAAACCGGCAAGAAGGCCCACTTACTGTATTATTAAAGGGTCAGCAGCATGCAGTTTGTCCGCGATCCGCGACGCAATGGCTTTGTGATCAATTTAATTGTAAGTTTGATTAATTTTATACAACTATTGTTTAAATTTAAACAAATGCGTCATATTCATAAGTTAAATAGTAAGTTTCTAAAATTATTTTTGTTGTAAATATTTCAGGTTAGAGTGAACTAGATATTGTTGACTTCGTAGCAATTAATTACATCATTAATCCTATAGTAAAAATAATGGTTGCATGATGCATGTCAGCGTATGATACATATAATCGAATAATGCCAGAGCGACTTTTTGAATTCTGAAAGAGTGCATCCTGTACTGTCTTCCTCCCTCTATATACCTATTAATCATTTTCCCCCAATCCTCAGCTGTCAAAGCTCAATACCCAAGAACCACATTAGCCAGCCATTCAACTTAATTCAACCCAACCCTAACAAACAATCGTGGCCCATGGAAAACACCGTCTCGTCGGTCGTAAAATGGACTGCCGCACTTTCCTTGAGGGAACCCATGGGGCTACCAGAATGACGGAGTAACTTCAATAATATATCGATGCTAACTTCTGGGTTCATATAAGATTTGCTGACTCCTGTTTATGTTGATGAGATAATAATTCACCGGGCCGAATTTTCAATGTAGAGGAGGTCACCACAACAATGCCAACGGAGCTATAACATCATTGCACACTTTTACAAAATATCAACTTGCACAGGGTGTGGAAATTTAAAGTACCGTCGCTTAGGGGGATTGTAGAATGGTTCTAGGCGATCATTGGCGAGCATAGTTACCAAGAAAATTAGCATGACATAAAACGTGCCTTATACCAGCTTATATGCTTCATATAGCCCTACAGCCTACTACACTTTCATCGCCTATTAGGGCCTAGGCCATTGCCTGCTCCACCTAATGGGATCCTAGATTAAATTTAAATTGCATGATAAACACCTCAAATTGACGTGTTTGACGCCCATTATCTCGTTAACTGCGCTCCGGACCAGGTATAGCCGAAATGAAATGGAGATGTCAAGTTAAAGTTATGTTTGCCACGTGCTATGTAATGCAGTCTCCCAGAAAACGCAGAGTTAGTCGTAGCCAGTACTGTATTCCATAATATTGCTCATTATAATAGATATTCGCTACCTGATCACCTAAAATATTCGCACTGTTTTTAAAATTCTTAGTGAATCCCTATAACGCCAAAGCTCACGTCAAAGAAATCAATAAGTTTTTAAAGCAATTACCGAGCGACAATGAATTAACAGTTTTATACTGCATAAAAAGTAGTAGAAATAAAACAACGAAGGTGACTATAAAATAAATCAAATTACCGCATGTCGACTTGCAAATTAACAGCAAAAAACTTCAACTTCATTGACGCAGGACCATCACGACGTCGCGTCGCTTTGATGGGCTTTCGGACCCAACACCAAGCATTTTCCAGGTGCACCCCCATACCACCCATATCATTTTGGCAGACGAATTCGCAAACACCCTATAACAGTAGTTCACCGCTATGACAATTATTTCAAAGCCATTACGGAGATAAATGAGGAGGTAATTGACGGTGGGGTCACCTGATGCAGAGGATGGTACTTATGCATCGGCATGACAATGCGTGACATTGACATGCCATACACAGCAAATGCAATTTCTCCTTACTTTCTCCTTACTACATTTAAAGTAACTTGGGTTGGAGAGGAAGTGATGCATTGCTTTTTAATCACCCTGTAGAGAGCTTTTTCTTTTTACGCCGATCGTAATGCCGTAATGAAATGAAGGGTTACTGTCACTCGCCATAAAATAAAACATAGGTGATGACAGTAGTGCAAATCTCATCTCCAGAAATATAGTGATGTCTGAGTGATGTTGCTGCGGCTAATTATTTCCATCGTAGACTACAGCAATAGCCGGAATGGGGGAATTTGTAGGCCCGAATTTGAATTTGTGCAATGTATATAGGTGCTACGAGTCCAACCATTTCCTATACACCTATACGCTGCATATGATAGTAATTTTATACTAATGTCGAGCAATGCCGTATGAATGCGCAGGATACATTGCATAAGACGCGTACGCGGAAATAATTACCGCAAGAAAAGAAAGGAAGAAAAAAAATTGCTTTTCCTGCAGTAGTACATTACGTGAGCCATTGTGTAAATATTCCATGATCCTGCTAATGATTTCTCATATTCATGCCATTTGTTGTACATGCAAGAATGACGACGAAACACTCACCACTCACTAAGAACTTGATAACTTACTTCACATATTATATAGGAATTGAAAAACTGATACCTTAATTTAAAGATATTTGAATACTCTCCGCATATGTTGTAAAATTTTCGTTCAATAACATAATATATTTTGTGTAGGGGTAAACGATACATTTATGGGCCACTTAAGATTTTCCAAGTTCACATCATCACATGAACCACAGTAATTACATCTGCAGTTAGATTTTTTTAAAAAAATCTGCAGAATGTTCTCTTTCAAGGAGCAACTGTAATTTTGAAATTCTCCTTTACTCTCATTTTTGGCAATGAAAAATTCCAAAAAAAGGCACAAAAGTAGAGTAATGGGCCACTTTTCACAGTTATTGGCCGCCTTTGGGATAATGGTAGGCCACCTAACTGAAGGGACCGGATTGTTGTATGTCTCACTTTTGTAGTGCAGGGTGTTGCCCCAGTACTGTTTCCTATACTGTCTCAGCAGATTTTCAAAAGCGACATGAAAGGAAATTCCGGTGTCATTATGACGCAACTATAACATTACTGCCCTTTTATCATTGATGGAATTAACTTCTGACATTGAGTTTTTCAAGTACAATTTTAATGAAAAGAAAATTGATCCTAAATGGGATAATAGGCTGAAAATATTTTTACATACGCATTGTTTCTGCCTTCCTCCGGATCTAACGAGTTGCGATTTCTTTATGCTAAAATCAGTGGCGATCGCATCCCGCTCCACAACGGAAATTGTAAAATTGCTGCCAAATAACCGATTCACACTTGCCACACCATTGGTTTACTTACAAGGAAATAATAACACGGTAGGGATATACGCTATGAGACTTTTCTGTCCGCATATTTAATATTTTACGAGAATATTTACGAGAATATTTGACACGAGAAAATTAGAAAGCAAAATTTGTCAACATTGGTAAAGCAGCGAAGGTAAGAATAGTCGAGAACAGTAAACAGCAGTCTATCCGGCTATACTCACAAGATCCAATAATGACTTTGGGTCGAGCTAATTGTGGCGGCTGTTGGGAAGAGTTGGGAGCCATTTATCACTGGTAGTTGTCGCTCGGCTCGGCAGGGGCGAGTCGGGTAGAAACAAATGCCGGCGGCCACGAACAAGGCAGAGGAGGAAACGAGAGATTTGTGGGTGTCTCTAGCGCCGAAAGGTAATCGGGGGGCCAGCGGTCAATCGGCGCTCTGGCCAAGAAACGACACCGCCAAAAGACCAGCAGGCGGCTTGCTTCGATGGATGGATGGGCTTTCTTTCCCAGAAAAAGAGCCCGAGAAGCCAAGCACCTGCAAATGGAGGCCGGAAGCCCGCCATTTCTTTGACCACCCAAATGTCCCCCCCTTTGGCTCATGCCGCCCTCCTAGAAAGGCCTTTGTCCATTCGTCTATACATGTAATTGAGGAAGAACTAGCACATGAATTGCTGGCCAACCGCTATCCAGCCCAATTGCACATTACGGATTGTCCATTTGGAGAGAGGCTTTTTACTGCTAAAAATATGATTGTCTACCTGCCAATAAAATTATGACTCTGAAATTAGCATATAATAATCGCACAGTTCGAGAAAGAGCTGCTAGATGTCTGATGCGGTTGGTATGCAATTTTTTTTTAACTGAAGAGAGAGTAGCAAAGTAAATTTCACATGTTCCTTTTATGCGCATGCCGTGAGTGCGCATGTCGGCGGAAAGAAGCCTGCATGAGAGGGAATCCTTATCAAACATGCACTTTGGGGACTGGGCGTTGGTTGCGGGCCAAGAAATCACGCCGCCGATTCTTATCCTTACCGGATGTGGCGCCGTCAATAAAACTAGCGTTGGTAACGTAACCCGTGGAAGCCACCAATTTTTCTCAAATTACACGAAGCAATTTTCTTTCCCTCTTAAACTTTGCATGGATTTCAGGAGGAAAAAAAAAACATATCGTTATTCCAACGGGAGATTCAAATTCAACGCATGTGTAGCAAACAAATTGTGGATTTCAGGCGTCACAATTGATAGTTGGAGGAGGTGGCTTTGGGTGGTACCCTTCCTTTTCCATCATCTGCCGCCCTTTCAGAGCTGGGCATCCAAGTCGAAAATGTACTCCTCCTCTCCCTTCCTTCGCCTCCACCCCGCGAGACATTTTCGCCGCCCATCATTGTGCATTGGGAGGATGCGAATCATTTCGCACTGCCATTTTCCCACATTGATGTGACACCTATAACACAACGGGGAGGATCTTATTTCCACTTTAGAGAACAAATGCCATCAGTCATGTGGTCAATTTTTTGGGGTGTTAACGTCAAGAGTGTGTAAATAATTTTGCACTGCATAATCTGAAGAGGTTGACCTTCGCATATGTTAAAAATTCTAATGTGCAAATTTCTTAATGCTATTTTGTTTTAAGATCTTTGGCAAAAGTAGGTCTAAACACCGTATTTACAAATAATGTGTAAATACGGTTAATATTGTGCATTATTAAATGTTTATTATTTTGCACACTTTCTAGATATAGAGTAACTCATATGGAAGTACGCCATGCTTTATTTCTTTTCAATTGATTTGTATTTTACAATATTTGTACAAAAATAATAATCACCCATTTCATTTGAAATTTATTTGAATGCAACTGACATCAAGTAAAGTAGAACTAAAAATGCAGAATGTTTAATTTTCTGACAATAAATGCTAATAATTAGCTATACATTTTTTGCAGTATGGACAGTATGAAAAGCTGCTGAGGCTGCAGACAATATTACTATTTGAAGACAATAATAACTTTTTGGTCTCCTCATGGATACAGCTGGAGCTGCAAAATTGGCGCATATTGGCCATCCCCGTCTCCCTGTTCTCATTGCTTTCTCTCTTGGTCCCCCTTCTAGCCGGCTTGGTAAAAAGGAGCCGACATCTGCTTGCTCCCTTCTTCAGAGTAGTTCCCCTCGGAAGGAAAAGGAAGGAAGAAGGTGTCCACGTGGAAAGACCCGTTTTCAAATCGGCGCCTTCAAAGTGGACCAACTCTTGAAGACGTCAAAGGAACCCCCTGCAATTGTTTAGTCAGGAAAAGCGGGAGAGGGCTAAGCTTTCATGTTTTTATGAAGAATTTTTTATGCGCAATATATTCAGAGTAAAATCAGACACACCTACTTTGCTGTATATATTCACTGAATTTCTGTAACTGAGATGATTTCACCACATAGCCTACATAGTATAATGCCTTCGTCAATTTACTATTATGCAAGTCGATGTAAGTACAGCTCTCGGCGACAGCCTCCTGCACAAAATTACAGCGCAATTTATAAATTGCACATTGAAGCAATTAGGGTTGGGCGGGTTGGGTTTCGGGTTGGGTGGAAAAGAAGAGGTCGCTGGGTGGGACGCATACCGGCCAGGATATTTTACACTTTTATTTGAAGGAATGCAATGGTGCTGCTGACACGAAAAATGTATTTTAAAATATAGTGAGCCGCTGACAGGAGATGAAAGAGTCATTGTAAATTTCCATGTCTACAGCATAATGCAAGTTACAGTATCGTAAAAGTCTAAATATAGAGTGGGGCCTCGCACTGGGCCAAGTAATCAATTGGAGGCAATATTATTATAATAATAATAACATGTATGATGTCCAAAATGCTGTCATTGTATGTTTTATGTTTATGATGTACTGTATTTAAGTTGTCCTTGTCCATGTGCTGGATAACGTAGAATATAATGTTGTTATATCATCTGATCTACATATTTTAATGATTGAGACCGCCTATATAATATGTCGTGATGTTGTTGTTGTTGTTGAGACCGCCTATTACCAATTTTTCAGTACTACCACCAGTGTTATATTTTGTCGGTGATGACGATATGTCCTGTCGCTGAACCTGGGAGGTGTTTGTGATTCCAACCTATTGAGACAAGCATGAGAAGGTTGGGTAGCCAGATGGCAGAAACACCCTTGTCCCATCTCTTTCCCTCCCCCCTGCCTCTCCACAGCCCGCCTTTTCCGCCCACTTTATATACGGCTTTCTAACATCCCTATACAGAACCCATGTCTGGTGACACTGTAATAGGTGGTTGACTCCGAGACTCACAATGAGATTCTGGGCCTTTATAGAAATGGGCACGTGTTTTGCTTGTTTGGATAAGTGTTGCTTGCTGCCTGAGCTGTTTGTTGTCGTCCTTTTCTGAATGTCACTTTGGCATTATGATTCAAAATGAGGCGTTTCTTCAATCAATATTTTGCATGATAATGTAGAAGTAGTACTATCTCGTGTAAAGTGTTTGAAATGAAATTCATACGAAGGCAGGAGATTGGGCCACCTTGTCAGCATCTGGTAGTAAAAAAGCAGGCTACACTACGGTATTGCCCCAAACTAAGAGATAATTGGGGTCATAAATGATCCGTCAACCACAATATACGTACGTGTAGATTATTGTGTGATGCATTTGATTTTCTGTGTCATTGTGATTCCTGCTGAAACACACTGGCTCTTTCGCTTAAACTGAGATATCGCTTGCTTAGGTCAGCATGCTGGAGACGTCAGACTCTTGATAAAGATTTTACCACAGTAGGTTATATTGCAATATTATTAAGTTCAATATAACTGTTAAAGAAGACAAGAGCGGCAAAGAGTGTTGTGAACGTGGGTGTGTATAGGCATATGTGAACATAATTTTTAGTTAATTCATTTTTAAATGATTTTCTAGGGGAAATAACGGAGGAAAGTCAAGCTTTCGCCAACAAAACATCTTCATCGGATTGTAAAGGAAAGTCGTGATATTACAAACACCACAACTTATGTATAATAAAGCAGGATATTCGCACTGGAATTGAAAGACATTGGTGCCGTGGTATTGTGTTGACGTTACTATGGAGAAACAATGAATCAACAACAGCCAATCACTGTTGATGTCACAGAAATTCCGTTATGCTCAAGGTTATGCTATAGCTATATATGTAGCTACGATATCCCCGTTGCTATGGTAACTTGGGTGCCATGGTAATCCAGTTGCCATGGTACCTCACTGATATGATGCAGAGGCTGTATGGGAAGGATACGGTGGGGAGAGGGGGACAAACGTACTTTGCCTTATAGACGGTATATTAAAGAGGTGCTACCCAAAAATTCGCGAATAAATTTTTCCCTTTCACCGCACCCTTATTTTCCTCCGTCACCTACGAAATTTAAATTTTAAAATTTAAAATTTAAAATTTTGGAGCATAGACGCCGATCTCAGTGCTCTTTCCACGATTAGAATGCATTGTGGACGTCATTTTTTGTTAGGGCTCTCATCACTGCCTGCGATTATTTGTGGATCTGGTTTACGGAGTCAAATCTTCTTCCTTTCCGCTTAATTTTCATTTTCGGGATGAGGAAGAAGTCGCAGGGGGCTAAACATGACGAAAAAGGTGGGTGAGGGACAATCGTCATGTTGTGGGAAGCCAAAAACTGCTGCGCGGCAGAGGCTGTGTTAGCCGGCGCGTTGTCATATGATGTTCTCGCGCAACTTCGCGAGGCGTTTCTTTCGAATGTCCTCCACAGTCGCCATTTTCGCCAGATTCGACATCTTCCTCTTCCAGAAAATGAAAATTAGACTGACAGGAAGAATATTTGAGAATAAGATCACGAACTTTCTATATGGGGTTGTGCTCGTCAAAGGACGTTGTGCAGAGTTTCTCCTATTTTTCTGGCCAGTTCTTTAATATTGCAATAGTTTTTAGAAGCTGCCCCATTCCGCAACACATCAACAGCGGCAACCTCTTCATAGACAAATCCGTGAACATTTCTACGAAGTTCTTGTTTCATATCAATTGCGGAATGTAAGAAAACGGCCGAAGGAGCATTTCTTAGCAGTAGCAGCCGCGGAAACCTATAGGTGGAAACTCATGGAGTGTCAGAGTGATTGTTTGTCTTAGAAGTTGCCTGCTTGCAGAAGCAGTACACCCGAGCACATCTCGAGTCAATATTTGCAATTTTTTCGTTTTCAGATTCTTCCGCAACTTGTGGAGCCAATAGGCCTAGGTATATACTCTGATTGTTCACCACTTTTGAAGAAAGTCCAGTGAGCAGCATAACCGCACCCTCTACATCCCAGAAGATTCTTCTCATCACCATCTTGCTTGCCATCTTGACGACTCCTGTAGGCCTACATTAAATTTTCTCTGTGGGGAAGAATCACTGTGTTTCCGGTGTTTCCACGGCTGAGCTTGGATATACGTTGGTAACCGAGAATTCGTTGAGGGATTCTTCCTATGTCACTAACCTTGCCAGTATTCAAGTAGGTCCTTTTAGTTATCAGAATTTGACCAGAGCAGTTATTTCTGGTAGCTTTTTGCACTCGACCGAGGTGACCAATATAATATTGAGCGAAGCATTTTACGATCATGCCGGGGCGCGTTCTACAATATCATTCTTGCCTTCATTTCACTGCGTGACGTCAACATTTCGCTAGGTCCGACCGAAAAAACGCTAATAGCTCCGGAACTGAAACTGATTTCTTAAAACGGAATAGGCCAAAAAAGATATCAAAAAATATGGCCGAGTTTATGATGTAGTTTCCCGCGGTTTAAATGATCACATTAAGCCTTTAAAATAATATTTGAAAACTTTACATTGCAACTATTTGTCCTTTTTTAAATAATAAAAAAACATTCCATTGTAAATGAAATACAAGATCCACAACTAATGCACAAAATTAAATGATCCAAGGCATATTTTAATTGGCACGAAATAACGTACCGTAGCATATTAGTACACCATAGCAACGGGAAAGGTCCAAGTCGGTCCTAGTACAGTCCCTTACCATAAAAATAAATGTAATCTTGTCCATTTTATTTGAAAACCTAGTTTGAAAGATTAGTATCGAATTCTAATATTTGCTGTCACAAATGTGCCTGTTCGCAATGTATGACGGGAATAAGAAAAAAAGCTGTCATCCAAGCGCTTGTAATGAAGTCAATGCCAGGGGCAAAAGATCTCAAAACCGCGATTAAAGGTAGGCGCGGGTAGGTGTTGCTGCGTAACATGGGCTCACGGAAAAGCCACCGCGGATGATCACAGCAAATAAAAAAGCACTTTCGAATTAAACACCATATAGCTTGCTGTATTTATAATAACACCATATGTATCACTAGCGTTTGTACGCCTGCTTTGCTAATAATTATCAGATAAGTGTGATTCAAATATTTTTTCTTGACTCTTAACACTGATAAACTCGCTAGTCACAATTAGAGTGCTGTAATCGTACACTACTGCACGAATATCTCCTAGGCTTCATTTAAAGAACGGTATGGCCTAATTCACGGGGTGTGACAAGAGGCCGGCTGATATTTATGATACCTTAATTCAAGTTTATGACTTGATAAGCCCTTCCCTGAACGTAATTATTCTCATTCCAGTGCAGAAACCCCAGACTTTTTCACTTTCCGACACTTCTACATTTGATTGGAATCCTGATTTAAGGTACTCTTTAATACAGGATGGGTAGTTCCTCCCTCATAATAAGCAGGTTGACCTGTGTTACTAATTCAAAATAGTTGCACATTTTTGGCAGGAAGATGTAAGCCCAGCTTTTGGAGACAAGAAACTTTTGGTGACATCCGGATAAATCTCCTTGGAAAATATAAAGTGTATACTAATGCAAATACTATTGCAAATAATTTTCCAATAAGAAAGCGTACCTCGACAATAATCCTTCTTTGGTAAACGGTATCGTCGGTATGATTATAATGTAACAATCATTGAAGCTACTGCTACGTTGTAAATGAACAAACTGACCGCATACTTTGACATCCATGCAGGGATTATAAATGCAGGAAATTACAATGATTTCTCATGCGGACACTGATGCGGCACCTACGTTCCAGCACTGTCCATCTATCATATGATTCATATCTAATCATCTTATACATACGACTACTATATATGCGAAAGCATAGTGAGTTGTGATTTCATACTCATTCTCAATTAATTCATCATAGGCCTACGCAAGGCACAGATTTTTTATAATAGTGATTCAAGTGATTGTATTGGAAAACAATTATTTTTAACAACATTCACTCTCCGGATGTTAAGAAAGATAATTGCTTATGCTAAGTGCAATAATTGCTGGGAAGCACTCGTCTGTGTAGACTGAAATGGTTCGATTTGAACATATATGTATTACATGTACAGAGTACCCTGTAATCAATCAGCTCTATTATCGTAACAGGTAGTAGAAGGAGGATAATGCGATGCAGAGAAATATAATATATTTAAAATTAATTGGAATTTTGAATTAGCCTGTAACAAGAGTTAACACTTATTATCTTATTAGATGCCACGTCGGAGATTTTCTCAATCCCCCCAAAATTTATCGAATTAGTAAAATACTTGTTTCATAATTAACTTTACATTCGTATCGGTGAAGATGTTCCTCTAGTCACATTGGTATTCCTGAGCCTGTTAATTTGGGTCCTCCAGAAAAAGGGAACATGACTGAACCCCCAAGTGCCAATTACTTTTCCCTCGACTTTTCCCCTTCTTTCCTATTTCCCGTTCCTCTCTTTCCCTAAGGCGATGAACATGGCTTATATGCATATACTTAACATTCACACTCATATACGAATGCAAAGTTAATTATGAAGGATGGGATAATAATGGAAGAAAACTTTTATATACTGTATTAACGCAAAATCTTTTAAGAATATGTCCCGAACATGTACTATATTCGACTATATTGGCCTATAACTTAAATACAGGTTAATAATTTTCAATGCTTCAGACCTAAAGCAATTCGGATATCAGATTTGCATCTATAAAATGAGACAGGTTTGGTAGCAGAGTGTAGCTTAATGTGGTGGGCCCGTGTTCTCACATCACAAACAACGCTCAAAATGTTTAGGTCGGTTTAGGTCGAGGTTTAGGCACATCGTGGCACTCTGATAGAAATCAATATGACGTTTGTTCTACGGTTCTACAGTATACTGTATATGGAGACGCGTGTGTGATGTTATGGCAAGCAATACTTCAGACTATGGAAGTGCGAAAATTGAGGAGAAAAATGCTATACTTTTACATCTCTCAGCTGCGCTGTGAAGATTATTATTTGCACGATTTGCACTCTTCTATGAAATGCATTGCACTCTGCTATGGAAACTATGCTGGCTACGAAATGGAGTGGAGATTTAAGAGGGGAATTCAATTGTTAGAGCAACACCACCAGAAAGGCCACGAGTCGGTTTCAATGAAACCATAACCATGAATAAAATATTATGTGTTAAGCTATTGTAAGCATTTGTGACATATTCTAATCTCATATTTTGAGACAAACTTCTGTCTGGCGGAACAAAGCCTATATAAAATGCATAACGTTCAGGTCGGTTCAGATGGATAAAATAGTTTTTAATTTTCGAGAATGATTTGAAATTTAGGGCAGTTGTCTGGAAATTCTCCTCATTACTATACCTATTCCTCTGCCTTCCAGACATTATCTTTTAATGCCGCAAACTCAGAAATGCAGTAAAACGTGGCTTACGATAGTTTTCGCAGTACAAACAATTCTTATCTGCGGAATATGAAAAGTTCATTAAATTGTATAGCCTACAAAGTTTGTAAATATAAACATTTAAGCACTGAATTAATCTGAATAACAATTGGCATACAATGAGAATTTTAAATATTCGAAATGCTTGGGACCTAAAGTGTTTAGGATTTTCGGATTTGGAATATTTGTATATTTGCATCAAAAAATGGGGCAGCTTTGGGATAGGATAAATGCCTTTAACGATATCCATATGAAGTTCTTAATAGCGGTTGTACATTAGCCCTGGAAGTAGTCTGTATAAATTTGAAACAACTTTAGAGAGACAGATAATGATGCAACTCATGTCACATTCACAAGAAATTTCCCATTTTTGACGCATACCGTATATGTCACCACAAAACAAACTTT
This sequence comes from Catajapyx aquilonaris, assembly GCA_000934665.2. Classification (NCBI taxonomy): domain Eukaryota; kingdom Metazoa; phylum Arthropoda; class Diplura; order Dicellurata; family Japygidae; genus Catajapyx; species Catajapyx aquilonaris. The sequence goes on from KZ538667.1 coordinate 43,409, forward strand.
CGAATTTGGAATTTTGGATAAAGGATTCATCAACCTGCAGGTACTTGGCATATGTCATGGGCATAAAAGAGAAATAAATACTTTCGATAGTTTCGAGATAATCAAAAGCAATGATATGCACTGGTACGGTACTTGTTTACAGTCATGTGGGTCAATTCTACAGACATTTCTGGCTATCTGGCTCATTATGAATGTATAAGACTAAATGTGGATTTTACCATGGGCGTTAAAACAAAATAATGCGCATGGAATACCTAAAAACTGTGAAAATCAGTTATACTCAGTCGTTTTTCTTTTGGAGTCCTACAATATTACCATCAAAATTAGAATCAAATATTTTACTTTCCTTATCATTCATTACATCTGTAGCCTTGAATCCGTTTTGATTGTAGATACAGTACTCTCTAACCACGGTTTTATTGAATTTTGTGCATTTAATTTAAACATATAAAGACTATCATTTCCGAAGGCATTATGTTTAAGACAAATAAACTCACCCATATTCACCCCACAATTCCTTGTAAGCTTCATGCACACAAAAAATACAAAATCGAATGTAAATTACCGGTTATCGAATTGTTTCCATTAGGATTAGAGGACCACCAAACCCGTACACACTTAGATGTCACTGCCAACATAGCAACTAACCCATTCTGATTCAGAAAGAAAGGGAAAAACAACCAAAACAACGCGGTTTCCAAATAAAAACAGAGGGGGACATGAAGGACGAGGGAGACAGGGTAGAGAACGGGGGGGAAAAAGTCTCCATGCAGGGGGAAAAGTGCACTAGTTATCCATCTCGAACCTATAATAATCCGAAATACCCCCTCACTTGTCCACCGATTATAGCCTTTAGAGGGGGCTTTATGATACCGCTTCCCCTTCGCTTTCGGAGACACGCAAAAGAAGAGGAGGTTCCTATGCACAACCCACCAGAACAACAAAAAGAGACCATTTTTTCTATACGTTTGCCTAACAGCCACGTCTAATTGGTTGTGTCTTGAGGAAGACCTACTGAAGGTCGTTTCTTTGTCATTTTATTAACCAATATAATAACTACAGTAGTAGAGTACGTTAATGATTGTGGACTTTACTAGTATTAATTTTATTGGAATAGCTTGAACTATTTATGAATTTAAGTTATTCAATTATGCAGAATATATATCGATATAGAGGTGAAAGGCAGAGATAGCAGTTACATAGCTACACAATGATATTCGAGCTTTCAAAAATCTGTGGCAAACTATTTCACTATATGTGTTATTGCGGAGAATCCTTTATTGAAAATGCTCGCGACCTGCTGTATTTTGGACTTGGAATACCGTATTTTCAGAATAATTGTATTTTTTCAGCTATAAAATGGGACAACTTACGGACGGGATAAATGTCTCACCGTCATAGGCATAAATTCCATAATGAGGGTTATACATTAGGCCTGGAAGTAGTTTATATATATTCTGAATAATTTTATAGACACAGGTAATATTGCTATAGCAATATTACCTGTGTCTATAAAATTACGCGCTACAAATGGAAAATTCCTTGTGAATACTATAGTATTCACAAGGAATTTTCCATTTGTAGCGCGTAATATCGGCACTAAATATCGTTCGGATTTTGGAATTTCAGGTAATAAATTCTCAACCTGTACAGCAAAAAAAAAAAAAAATGACGAAGACCCCCCATAGAGTTTTTATAATTCTCTGTGACCGCACTGCAGCATCAGGTAATGTGTACTTGAAAGGAAATGCTGCATTTTTTTTTGTCAGATGAAGCACGCAAGTCAATGGCTGACATACCTACTAAATGAACGACTCCTTTGGTATGTAACAAAATGTTTTAAATATACTACTCTATATTTTATAGCTACTTTATGCAGACGTGTCTCGCAGGAACTCAACCATCAAAGATATGGAGTAAACAGAAATGAATCTGTTTTTGGACGCAGTGATGGCAGCAAATGGGAGAATAATACACGAATAATATGAACATTATTTTGGTAAGCTATAAGCAGCATGGAAGACTGGAACAGAAGTTCAGGTAGACACAAAATGGGTTTTCGTGCTGGGAGGAGTGTAGGTACACTTCGCGCCATCTGTTGCATCAAGAGAAAACCACAACTGACATTCCAAATGTTGATATTGGTTATGCGTTTACTGTGACATTACTGACATAAAGAGCTGAATCGTCAGTTTAATAAAGTGGGATTTATGTACAGCTGAATATTACAGTTACAGTTACAGTTATTGGTACGTGTATAAATGCAGACTTTACCTGGTTCCTACATTACCGGTACATTCACTTGAAAATGTTATTCAGTGCCTAGTATTGATGGTGAGCAGCATACGTCAAAGTTCACTTAATGAAGATTAATGCATGCGTCAAATGCGTATGTTTTACGTTGCACATCTTTATTACACTGTGGGATTTAATTTTGGCTGCTTCTGTTTGCCATAACGAGTAGGGTAATGGCGGAGGGAAGTGACGTCACTTTCCCGTCCGCCATCGCTGCCGACTGACGAGTCCACGCGAGAATATTGTTATTATTTTTTCCCCTATACAACTTTCGGAGTTTGTGACACATTTTCGGGTGAGTTGACTGACGTTTGGGTGTTCTGTTTGATGCGACGGGTTGTTTGGCTAGGGAAGGAGAGGCTGGGGTGCACAGAGTGAAACTGCCGGGACAATAGCCAATGGTATCAGTAGTTGTGTACCTTCAGTTTTGGGCTAATTATTTTTTATGCGAGCAGGATACTTATGTTGACATGTTAACAGTCGTGGGAAGGGCATGGGCATGACCTGCATAAGGCTACACCTCATTTAAATATCAGCTGAGCTGTACTATGTGACAGTCGCAATGTTAAATTTGTGTCCGTCAGCAATAGATGACTGGAGTGATGCTAGTAGGCCTGATCATAGGTGGACCAGGTTACAGCCAGAAGTCCAACAAGGCATTGCCTGTCAACTGGTCATGAGCCTGATTGCATATCACTAGCCAAACTTTGTCCGCAACCCTCCCAGGTTGCACACATGTGATAACGTCCACTGGTATCAGTTCCGATGAGCATGGGCCATACAAGATGCAGATGTGCATATAGCCACTGTACGATAACTTTAAAATATTTCAAGACCTAATGGTGATGCTGCAAACTCGGAATGAAAGGGCCGGTGTGAAGGTGATTCGCCTTCCTAAAAACCAGGGATTGAATGGAAACTTTGCTGAGTGCTAATGATATATTGTATGCATGATTATTTAACGCCATGGAACAGAACAACGATGTAGTGGCTGTTATCTCAGCCTGCCATCTGTGGGGATTTGAGGTCACTCCGTAGGCCAGGCGAAGGATTTTCTCAAAGAAAGAATTTTAATGGGTTCTCTCCAAGCTCACGTGGGTTTTCTTAGTGTTCTGTCTCTTCCCACAATAAAAAACATCATATTGGAGTTAATGAATAAAGTTGGAATTAAAAAGATTATTATTATTATTATTATTATTATTATTATTATTATTATTATTATTATTATTAATATTATTATTATTATTCCATGTGTTTTGCACCCACGTCTCGCTGTCGCTGTGAAAGCGCATCTTGCATTACCTTCGTGTGTTTTCAGTGCTTTTATCACTTTATTTTGATTTATTCGAATAATTAGATTAATTGTTCTGTATAATGGACCCTTTCTCTTCTTCTTAACCTTCCTCTCTACCAGGCATAATGCACATTTAAATTTATTATACAATATTTACCTATTTTATTTATTGTTTTATTTTTAATTTATTATTTAGAGCATTAATCGTGTTATTTTGACTTTAAATTATGTGTATTTACTTTTTAGGTTTATCGAAATGGGTGTTGTTCAAGGCCTGGGAATGGATCAATTTACTTTTCATTATATCTTATGGGGAAAATTTATTCGAACTTCGAACAATCCAGACTTCTAATAACTTCCTGGAACGAATTAAGTTCGAAGAATGAGGCACCACTGTAATAGCAATGGAAATATCTCAGGTTGCAAGGTTCTCTGATAATATCTAGTAACCTTTAAAAATTTAATTATCATAATAAATAAAATAAAATTGTTGACAAGTTACATATGTGAGCTGAAAAATGTATTCTGCTAATATTAGGTGTAATGGGTACATCACTTTTTACCACTTCAGAAGGATCTGGACTTCAGAATATAAGTCCAGTCATTGACCTTGGATAGTACTGGGTGTCGAATCGTTAATTTGAAACATCCTAAACTGTAAAGGCCCCTGAGTCATGTAATGTGTCCCAAACTCCCAATGCAATGCATGCAACTTTTTTGGTGGTGGGCAGCACTCCAAACTGTGCCATGTATCCCATTGAAAAACAATGTATGTACTGTAACAATATTTCACCAGAAGTGAAGCGTAGGCTATCTTGATTTATTTAAAGATTTTCTAAGACATAAAAATCTAAGAGATAAATTTTTTGTGCTTATTATTTTTTCCTGTCAAGCTGGATTTGTGTATTTCTGCAGTAGGCCTACCATATTGTAGCCATTTGTAGTTCGATAAATGGAATCGATTTTGAGGGATATAGGAGAGAAGACTGAATGCACTTTTCTAATTTATTTTTCTGCCTTAGTAGTAGTTCAAAGAATACATTGCAGACATTTCAAGATTTTAAACTCCCCATGCTATATGTCCAAAGCTACATTAGACAAGATGTCTTTGGACAAAATATGATATGATACTGTGGTAGCACTGGGTAGCACCTGCAGCAACATTTTGAAAGCGTTATAAAAAATGTGCACAAAAATCGCCGAAAATTTGAATTACAGTAGAACCCTGATTATTATCCGACTCCTTGGTTTATCTGACCATCCTTCTCCAGCAATAAATATATTTTTCTCATCAAATACTGTAATATCCTACGAATTTGTTTTGTATTGCATTCGTTAAATTGTAAATACAGTACAGTAGAGTGTGTATGTAAAAGATAACACTTCACTATTTCTTAGAAAACCATGATATTGTGACACATTATTTCATGTTTTCATGTTTCTTTGTTGTGTTTAATTAAAGTTTTCTTTGCTCCTCGGATTATCCGACTTTTTGTGTTCCGGCCATGCCCCCCAGTCCTGCGGGTGGTGGATAATCGGGGTTCTACTGTATTTATTTCTTATTTTAACAATGAGCATGATGTCATGATTGGACGATCCCTCCTTTACCCCCCCCC
>KZ538668.1:1858-59604 GCA_000934665.2 Catajapyx aquilonaris
TCTCTCTCTCTCTCTCTCTCTCTCTCTCTCTCTCTCTCTCTCTCTCCCTTTCCCCTGTGAAAAGAGAGGCTGACCAAAATGGACTCAATCTGACAGTTTAATTTTTTCCACATGTAACAAGCCTACATGATCTGCCTTTGGCATTCCTATAAGATGCTACAAGCTCTAATCTACACTCTTCTTGCAGAAAACATCTGCAATACAATAAAATTATACGGACATGATTGGAAAAACTTGTAATATAACGAAAAGTGGTATTTTGTAGCATTAATTTAAGAAAACAGGGTATTGTTTGATTGACAAAAATGCATCAAAGCCGCAATCATCTTCCTCTTCTAACGTGTCTCATATCATGTTTGCTTATTAACAATACAGTTTTTGGCAGCCTTTTGACATATACATCAAGAGAGGAAACAACTATGATGCATCATCTCAAATAATAATTCCCCTAACAAAGCAAATGATTATACAGTTATGAGGTCAACTTTTGAACATCTATCCACTATTTGTACCAACCTCTCTAAGCACCTGATATGTAAAAACATTATGACTTGTAATTGGCATTGAGGAAAACTAGCTTCTTGATTCGGTCAGCTGGCAAACGGCTGCGTCGATCAGCAATGTCCAGGCCAGTGTCTGAAAACATGGCCTCCCCTGGAATGCAGGTAGCCACAACACACATCTTCTCCTTAGCCATCTTGGTCAGGTGGGGGAAAATGGTCTGGCGGTCCTTCCACCACTGCAGAGGGTTCTCGTTCAAGTCCAAAATGGGTTCGTCCAAGTACCTGCCAATTAACATTTCATTAGTTGCCAGTCACGTGAAGTAGTGGATTTCAAGGTGGCTTGTGCTTTCCTCGTGTTGTCCAGGAGACACGAGTAGGTACTTACCGTTGCAGCTCAGCAGTGGCACTTGAGGTGGCCGATCCAGCAGGACGTGCAGCTGTGACCTTCGCCTTGAACCTGGCCAGCGCAGACAATCCAGGTGACGGAGTTGATAGTGATGGCTGCGGCGACTGTGATGTACTTGCCGATGATGAGAGAATTGCGTGTACTTGTTCGACAATATTTTGAGTGGCTCCATCTTCAGTAAATGCCATCAATTTAAAGCGGGGATCCAAGAAGGTAGAAAACGACAGGGGGTCGCTGAACTCGATATTGGGCAGCTTGAGCTTCAGACCTTCTTCCAGCTGTGTCACAACATCAATAATTGAAGGCTGGAAGGCCATTGTTTTCAGCTCATTACAAACAGCCACAAGTCCCTGGGTCAGCACAATCACTTGTGAGCCAGGGACAAATCCCTCACTGCCCATCTGGCCTGCAACTTCCTCAAACGGCTTCAGGATTTCCACCAGGTCACGGCACACCTTCCAGTCCTCACTTGTCATGGGTGCTTCAGCATCCTCTGTGGCTGCAGACACAGGACCTTCCAGCTCCACGAAGCGTCTCAGCATATAAAAGGTGGACGTCCAGCGGCCATCTGTCTCAAGCACTAGAGGCTCTGCATCAGGTGTCATGGCCAGCCTCTTCATCTCAATGGGATTAGCCAAGAAGACGGATGCCATAGACTTAGCCTTGTCGATGACGGACTGCACAAGCTGTAAAGTTTCAGAAGTTGTAAACTCACCCTTATGCAAAACAACATGAAACTACGTGATACTTTTGAAGCTGGAAATTGATAGTGTGGCCCATTCTTTACAAAAGTAGTACCGAGACACAACAGATTACAAATGTTTTTATGATCAGAATTCCCCAACAAACTTATTGGTTTATTGACTATCAGTTCTTGAGCCTCGTGAAACCTTACCTCCAATGCACTCAGCACCACGGAGTTGAGAGTGTGGGCATAGCATGGAAAGTGGGGCAGCTTCATCTCATTAGTAATCGTCTCTCTAATCCCATCAGCATCATTAGTGACGACCAGCAGCACCTTCTCTTCTATGCCCCACTCTATAATGACCTTCATGATCTTTCCAGCTAGGTCCTCACTAGTGCATCCTTCCTCGATCCCAGTGCAATCCAGCATAACATGCTCCATATCAATGTGCTCACCAACAAAGTGGGCAGTCACGCTTATGTAGTTTTCTCCATTGGCACTACTCCAGCAGTCGGTGGTCAGGCAGGCCTTGCTAGCTGCCTTTACGCGTCTCTTCATGTCGCGCATGCATATGTCATACTGCGATGGTACTAGGGTCTTGATCAGCTGCTCCTCAGTGGGGATTTTGTACCTGTAATACCAAAAGTGGGATTAAAGTTTTCCTAGTCAACTGTCTGTATTTCTTACAATTTCTTTCGGAAAAAAGTCTATCCCAGATGGAAATTCAGCTATCATTGTAAGCTACTTGCTACCATTATGACTTGTTGCTGCTTAGTTTCCTTACCCGGGATTTAAAAAGGTAGTGTACTCAACAAAAGCTGAGCTTGTCACCAACGACAGGGGTTGATACTCCTTATAGAACAACTTCATGAGGGCACGCTCTATCTTTTTTTGCTGTGCAACTGTTGTCCTTGGTGTTGAAGGCGTTGCTGGCGGAGGCCTTGCCGATGGTGCTTGGGTTGGTGTTGCCAGACCTGCTGGCGAGGCTGTAACAGGTGCTGAGGCCAGAATGTTCGGCACGTGTTTCTTTGATGGCGGTGTTGTTGATATGACAAAGCTGTCATTCCCATCAAAGACAGTGTATGCCACAGATGAATTTCCATCCTGGGACACGTCCATGCCGTCATTGTTGCTGTAGCGACCCCAGAGGGACTTGACTGTGATCTCTGGGTGCTTGCCTTTCAGGTGGTGCTTCAGGTTGGTCATGGTCGTCTTGTGCGAGCACTCACGCCCACACAGGTTACACACAGCAAGTCCCTCCGCATGTGGGCTTGGAGTAAAGTAGTTCCACAAGTCACTCTTTTTACGGCGCTGCTGGCGCGGTCTACCAGACACGATCTGGAATAAATTCAGCCTCTATGTTATGGTTTTCCCATGATTTCAAGCAATTTCTACAGCATGCTTCTCATTACCCCTTGCTCTTTCCAAAATGTTGCCATGTGCTCGTAATCAGAGCATCTGATGTGCTGGTCTTATTAAAACCATTTCCAACTAAAAACCATACCAATTATTGAGAGTTGCTCAGATTGTCTTATGTCTAATATTTGTAATTAGCTGGACTAATTTGTAAAAAGCACAACTGTCCTCAAATATTTGCAACCTATGAAGGACACATGCATAATTCACAAGTCAACAAATCTTACTAACATATACGGTACGCATTGAGAAAAACTGCCAGGTTGTTGTAATTAGCCTTGAAAGTGTGAGGCTGTCATATTTTAAGACACAAATGTTTCCTTTCACAATCTGACATATTTTCATTACACATTAAACAAAATAACGATCTGACTCCCTTGTTTCGTTTACTGACTGGTTGCCAACGGAAATCTTCCAAACGCACCTCTGGACCAATTTATTGTTGGCACATTGTTCTTTTTTATCGACACTGTTTTACAGTGTCGACAAAAAAGAACAATATTGCACGAGGACATCGCCATGGACACAGGAAATGTGGAAGGTTCCAGAGGTGCGTTTGGCAGATTTCCATTAACTAGGAGTCGGTATACAAAACGAGGATGTCAGATCATAATTTCATTTAATAGACTTTAATTTCAAAGGGTGTCCCTTATTAAGTCTGGACCAAAGAATTCTGCTATGATATACAGGGTGTTTCCTGTAACTCTGTAAAGACTTGCAGGGGTAAAAGAGGGGACCAAGACAAGTATTTTTGACATAGGAACCCGTGTCCGGAAATGCCATCTAGAGGGGGTTCATAGACAAGGAACTGGTGCACTCAAGACGCGTCAGGCGAGAGGAGCTAGGAGAGCGGACAGTTTTGTTGATAGATGGCGAGCAGCATGCTGTTGCCAGGTTATGGTGTATCATGTCGTTGTTTAACCTGGCAACAACAGAACCGTTGTTTATGCTGCAACGCTTTAACTATTCCATTTACTATGGTTACATAGTTACATAGCAACCGTATACTACAACACTGTAATATGAGACACTGCTATGTGAGTTCAGACTTACGGGACACCCTGTAGTAACTTTACGTAAATGCTAAAGGAGGCAATAACGCACATCAGTACATTAGCCTGAGTCACAGATAATTAATATCTCTCTGGTCTGAGTGCTGCACATCAGGGTTTCAAACGCGGACCCATACCAGTAATACGACTTGTTCTGCTGCACTTGGCCATGTCAATGTTCCAAATGCGGGGCACACACCCCACCACAAGCCCCAACCCCCCCGCCCTCGTTTCGAACGTACAACGAGTGGGACCCCGTAATAATATATCAGTTACGCCAATAAAATCCGTACTCGGAATAAATATAGCCCCTCACTTCCAGTACTTGCAGTTCCACAACTTAGCTATTATGACTACTATTATAATAATACCATTGAGAGAGCGGAGGCGACGCGGATCGCCGAGCAGAGCGGCAGGAAGAAGGAGGCGGGCGGCGGCACAAGGCAGCGGCTGGAGGCGAGGTCCGATCAGGGGCCGGCCCAGGGCAGTGCAGAGGGGGGTCGGAGGCGGCTGCGGGGATCCAGGAGGAGCCGAAGACCCTGTTGGGGAGGAGGAGGGGAAAAGGCGGGACTAAAATGGTTGCCCGTAACCCGTAGGGATCGAACGCTCTTTCGCTGCCAACAAACAAGCCATGTGGTTGGAAATAAGAGTAGCTGCTACTCCGACGCTAATATGTCCGTATCAGTTAGGTAGTCACAACACTGAAGGGAGCGAATTAACTGGTTATTGCGGCTGCGTCTGGTTGCCTGGGCCACCACGGGTGGGCAAAAATTAAATTAAAATGTCACCCTCTCTAATCAATCGGATGTGAGTGGAAATTGGAGACTGGCATAATAATTATGCCGAGCTTAAGAAGCAGTTTTAATATTTTAATCCCACTTCCCCTTCCCCCCCCCCCCCATCACGATTGGCGGGAACATGAATTTACTCTATATGTATCTTTTCAGATCACTTCTATGAGAATGCCGTCGTATTGTAGCGCATTGCGTTGCTCCAATATGCAGAGGGAAGGGTGCACTCTGGTGAGGTTCCCGACGGACACTCTCTACTGGAGAGGTGGACGGAGGGAATGGGAAGGAGCAATTGGACGCCGATGAGCATTAGCACCAGAGGTCGTGTGAAGTGGGTGTTTGGTTTGAGAAGAGGCCTGGAGAGCACTGCTGTCATTTATCTGATGGTTCTGCAGGTTCATTTCAACCGATCAGATTGGGAGCAATTTGGAAGTCTGTAAAGAGAGGGACGGTATGTTCTCGATTATGCAACTGCATTCATGCTTCACCGTCAGCACACCAGCCTCCACGCTCCACCTGAGATCGGCACTCATCTGGCAGACCACTCATATGGAACTCTTCAATGGAAGAAACATGATGGTTCACAGGCTCTCAGCATTCCATTTACACCTGCTGTTGCAGACCACTCCTATGATGGAATGCAACGGAAGAAACGCAATATCCCATCTACACTCGTTTGGTATGATACTCATCAACAGACAGAAATGCAAGGTTGTACTCTACAGGCTCGTAACATGTCATTCTTAAACAGGAAAGAAAAGGCGTCAAAGGCACTGTCATCGAAAGGGGTGTCCACTTTATTCAGTTGTAGCTAGCTGACAAATATACTAAAATGACTGGGGATTTGGGAGTGCGGAAGATGAAAGTAGATGTCCTGCGCAATATGGAGTGGCAACAGGGCTCATAACTACTCCAGCTGATCCAAGCTGACAGTCCAATCAAAGGTTGGTTTTGTGTAGCTTTTTGTGCCTCAATCAAGGCACCCAATTATGTAGCAGTTGTAGTCTTCTACCACACCTGGGGATAATGGGGCCTCTGGATCAGGGCAGAAAAAGCTACACACAAAAAAAACTTTGGTGTATATTTTCCATAACTGAAAGGACTATTTGGAACTCAATGTATAGTCTCAAGAGCAAGTTGAGAGACCAGAATTCTGTTGGGACTTGTCATCATGACCAGCTCGAGGGCTTGACTGTCCGTTAATTACCTACAATGATGTTTAGTGATTAAATCAAGTGAAGCATATGGAAGAGAAGACCCTAAAAGGCAATCTGCCTGTCATTACTATTAGGTCTACTATTATTAATGGAAGTCACTGGTAGAGTGCATGTATGATGTATCAAGAATTGTGATGCAATTGCTGTAACGAGTACTGTACCTGCTGTATGCCTCTTCCACTTTCCACATGTGAAACTGCTTGCAATGCTACCGGCAATGTGTCACAAGGAGAATTATCCAGGGAGGGGCTACATTTTGTTACTGCTTTGTGGACTTGTACGATAATGTGTATTTAGCACCAAGCTGACGTGTCAGTTCTCCCTAGGCCATTTGTGAATTACACTTGTTTTCTTCAATGGATTGAAGCCTGGGTATCATTATTCTGCCTTGGTTGTAAGAGCAAAATATTAGCTTGTTCTGCAGCAGGATGTGTGTGTGATGAAGAAAAATAAGTATACAATATCACTTTTATTATACCTAGATGACAAATCTTAAGATCCCTGCATTAAAACAATAATGGAAATCAACACCTTCAAAAACAGGGTCATATGGTAATAATATTCAGAATAGTAATAGAAATCTTCAGAAACATAATATGCTATAAACTATGCAGCAGAGAACCAAGCTAAGGTAGGGATCTCCATGTTCAGAATATACGTGCAATAATGTTTCAGATGGAGGAATGGCACCCAAAACAAAACAAAAAAATGTTTTTCAATTAAATACATCTCGACACTGAAAACATGGCCATGCAAGGGCAGGTATAATAAAAATTCTTCTCTTTCCCGCAACAATTAACGACCCTGAGTGCAAGTTTCCCCATAACATTCTTAGAAGGGAAGCAGCTCTCGCTTCCAGGTGATTCTGAGAGAACTGAAAAAGTCAAACAACTCGGAGGCATATATTGCAACACACAAGTAAAACAAACAAAAAAAGTCTCTATTAATACCAATACCCACAATTTGAAACAGTTCTGATCGGTTCATAAGTGATTGTTAAGATGAGATCAACCTGCATGAAAATAAAAGTTTGTACAACGGTGAATCATAAATAACAATCTCCCTTTGCAATCACCATAACGTAATCCCTTCCCTGTATCCAGAAAACAAATTTAATAGCACACACTGATGGAATGTTCAACAGCATTTTTTTCTCTCTTATTATTACTTTTTTTTTGTTAAAGTCTGTTCATTGATTAGCAATGTGATATGTGGCATTGATGGTCACGATGCATGTTGCTGATACAAAACAGTCAAACCTGTGGGGGACAAACACTAACCTCGAAAACTTGTAAATACCACGGGACATAACTTATCACACTTATTCATCAGTCCACCATCGATCCTGTTCACTCCTATTCTGTTGGAATGTACGAGTGTAACGGAATAAAATTAAGGAACTATTTCAAAGGAAAAGTGTCTGTTCACGAGTCCCCCACTGTCACATGACTATCTCTCCCCCACCCCTTTTTACAGCTCAAAAAAATCGCATGATACTCAAGGCACAAGGATGCGTAAAAAGGGGAGTGGTGGCATCACTTCTTTTTTCTTCATGGAATGTTCCCAACGGATTGGTTCAGTGGCTAGTGCCTCGCCTGCCACTTGAATTTCCCCTTCATGAGCCATTGCTGCCCAAGGCTCCCATCACAGGGCCTCAGGAGCGGGAGGGTCACATCACGAATGTCTGGCTTCTGCAGGCAGTTGCCTGTATTCACGTGCCTCATGCTCTGGTCCTGTGGGAATAGAAAACCGCATTAATTTTGAAGCCCTCCAACAATCTTCATTATGCAGGCTAAGCAATGTGACGTTTGCTCACCTCATCATTGTAGACCCAGGCTTGGTTCCCACCCATCCCATGACACCTGACTAGCTTGACAGGACCACTTGGATTGGAGGCATCGAGGCAGTTGTCATCTGACATAACCTGCTGTCTCTTGGTGTATGCAAATACCTGATTTCCACCTAGTCCGTGGCAGTAGCTGGAACCAACATTCTCCCCACTTTTCCTGCCAAGGGTGTCTAAGCAGTTTTGAGACTCTGCATTGCGAATCTGGATTCAAGGAAAAGAAATTTAGATCATCACAATGTGCACAAGTCAAGCAAATGGTTACAATATTTAGGACCAAGCCTAAACAGCATATTAGGTAACTTACCCACAGGGTAACTAAGGTAAAAAGGAAACACAATACCCCATGGGAAATTACCTCTACACTGTGCAGACTTAATGTAGTTGACTAAAAATTGCAAAACTGCTACAAACCTCCCCCAGGTAGTAGTAATCAAGTGGCATCTGTGATTCTGGATACACATTTTCAAGGTACCATCGGAAGCTCTTGCACTTGAGCCTCTCTCGAAGTGATTTCCGTTCGCTCAAATCACCCACCTCCACGTTTCTGGCCCCTGGAAAAGTTCATTATGCATCCAACAATTCCCAGTTGCAGGCATTAGTGTATAAGTGACAGCAGAAAAGCCAGTTACTTGTCACAAGGGATGTTACATTCCGCATGCTCTACTTTTAACTGGTAGTTTACTATGAATCACCAGCTCACAACACATTATGAAGCCCTTCTAAAGCATTTGTGTGCAAACCACACACAAAGTAAACCACACGCCTCCAAACTGGAATGTACTGTTTATGCAAGGTGGCACATTATGGATTGATTCTTTGTGCAAACATAGGAGAAAAATGTGCAATTTTTTGAACTGATCCGCAAAGGAAACATCAATGAAATTGGGTAATGTGCGTCACAATGGCAAGTGCCGAATCAAAGGGAAAAGGTGCCAGGGCATAACACAAAGACCACACTGTACAACATAAAAGACACACACAAATGATGATAATTGAAATACTTATTTTGATAACTGAACAGCATTGCATTGAGGTTAGATCAAATGGCTTTAGGTTGTGTATATGTCAGTTACTGTGATTCAAAGAGATTCATTGTATAATCCTCCTTTTTTGATGGCAGTAACCAAGTGTGAGGCAACTTTTTAATTTAAAACACACATTCACGAAGAAATTATACCTGAGCGGATGCATAAATATCAAAGAAATGTGCCATGTGGTTCACACCAAATTTTTGTCACGGTGTTAGTATGGTGTTAATCAACAAAAATAATCACATAGAGAGCTAGCTACATTGAAAGCATATATCCTGCCTTGTTAGAATAGCGCACCTGGGTTAATACTGTAGTAAAACTCTTTCCAGTCATCAAGCCAGACCTCAGCCAGACGTGCGTTGTTATGGTTGACGATCTTAGACGTCCCTCCGGGGAAAGTGTATGGAGTGGATTTGCGGAACACGTGCCCCACATGTGAGCATGTGGCAATCTCCAGCCGACCTCCACACATCCACACCTACACCAAATGCACCAACAGAGTAGGATTGGGGAGTTAGTAGTGGAATGCAGGACTGTTAGAGGATCAGGTTACAATTCGCAGCGATATCCCCAAACACAAGTGGGAATTACATTCATGCGCGATACGTATGTACATGTTGGAAAGTCGACTTGAAAGTACCTTCCTGGCAAAAATACCCCACAATCCAAGTATATATACTGTTAGTCATTTTGTAGCAGCATTATTGCACTTTTTAAATGATCAGAAGAGAATTATTCATGAAGATTAACAATTTTTCTGCATGTCTAACTAAAATGCTGAGATGCATTGAAAATAATGACAAGTGTCACATTGTAACTTTCATTAACTGGCCAATTACTTAGATTTTTAATATGGCAAAAGCAACCCAGGCTATTGATAAATGAATCACACCTTTGCAGGCTACTATACAGGATAACACCTGGAAAGTAGTGATTGTAAAATGATTTTAAGGTTATGCATATACTTGTTTTGCCAAGAAAATAATGTGTTGCACATATCAACACCCCGAAAAAAGCACAAATTAATGTCATTATTATTAGTCTTGCTTATCTGAAAAATTAGCTCCCAATAAAATACACCTGTAAAAGCACCAAATATCCGAACATGAGAAACACGCATGTAATTCTACATTGGGTTAGACCAATAATCCCTGTAAGAATAGAAAAGACACCCTTGCTGAAGCTTTTGCAGTTTTTAAAAAACCTCCCCAATTCTCTCTACCTGTATTCATTTCATAAAAGAAATCCTTCCATTCGTCCATCCAAACTTGGGCCACACGTGCTGCATTACGCTGCACTACATATGCCACCCCTCCAGGGAATGTGTATGGACTCTTATCCCGGAACACATGCCCAACATGGGAGCATGGAATTATTTCCAGGTTCCCTCCGCATTGCCACACCTGTAAATTCGCCCCCCCAGCCCCCAGAATGCAAGACCTCGGTACTACATCGTTCTGGATGTTAAAAACAGTCACTTCCGCATGCTGATATTCCCCTTGCACAGGGATTGACAGAATATTTTCAGTGATTTCTGGTCAGAATTGGTACGAAATATTGCGGCTGGAGTGGAAACTACAGTTAAGCCTCAGGAGTTACCCATATGTGAATGTGCGCATCTTCTCCAGCATAAGTTGAAAGGATAACAGGCGCACATAATTTATATTCCATTTTCAAAAAGTAAAAATCACGGAAAAATCTTGTCTCTCTCTGTGCACTACTGCTTTACAGCAGCTAAATTATTGTGCAATTCTGGAAGCTCACCCGGAAGGACATTTCAAGATTCTCTCCTCCCCAGATGTCCATCCCTGTGTCATATGCTCCGATCTCATAAAAGTAATCACGGTCTATAGCAAAGAGGCCTCCAGCCATGGTGGGTGTCCGCAAAGGAGAAGTACGGTCACCACCTCTCCTGTCCATTTCCCGCTGAGGCACACGGTACCTGCACAGGGTTAACAAGAAACAGTGTCAGATCGAGAAGGAAACAATGGATGTCTAACTGACCATCTGAAATTGAGCTTCCAGTTGAATCCTCCCCATGTCATGTCAGAGGCAGTGATGTACTCAAAAGTCTCATCTGATATGACATCAATGATAGGACAAACAACAGTTTTCCTGCAAGAAATGTTCAGTACATTAAAATCTGAATGTTAATTAAGTGACACTAATCATTATTACCTATCCTCAACAATCCTTCCTAGAAGTGGCTCCAACCACCCTTCTGTGCACTCACAATGGGCATCCAAAAAGGTGATGACCTGACCTTTGACATGCTTAGCACCCAGAAGCCTTGCCCTGATGAGTCCTGACCTTGTTCCTGTCCTGTACACATGCACTGGAACTGGCAGGGTGGATACGTACTCCTCTAGCTGGGTGCCTAAGTAGTCTGCAAGACAGAAAATCATTATTATGAAGATTAGGCCAACCAAAATCTGAAAGGTCAACAGAGTAAAAATAAATTTAAATTAAGAGTGATGAGTGGATGACTGCAGATTTCTAATGTCCAACATAGCACAAGCCATCAATCACAAGATTACATGTTTTTTAAAAACACCCATCACTAGCTCTGTACACTGAATGGACCATTAGTACATTCTCCTTGCAATGCAACTTGCCTATAACGAACACTGGATACAATGCAACTTGTCTCGTATTTTACTCGTATTTTAAAATTCTTATTGCACATAATGGAAAATAGTTGCGATATTGGCAGGTCCTATGTACACACATGATAGACTGTAATTTACATCTAGGAAACGTGCATCTGTCTGAGAAGAAACAGTAAACACTCTAAAGGCACAAACAAACCTCGTTCGCTGGCATCATCCACCAGGATGATTTCCTTCAAAAGAGGCCGTGGTGACCTGCTTATTGCACTCCACACCGTCCTCAACAGGGTAGACCAAGCTTCATTGTGGAACACTATCACAATGCTTGTGTCCGGAAGGACAGGGGCATACTTTTTACTCTTGCACCTGTGGCAGTGTAAACAGTTAATTAGAAACACAGGGGCCGCCAGCATGCTTCTTCATTAGGGTACAATTATTATGAGCCAGCTTATTTAGCAGTGCTGCCCTCCTAGTTTTGTTGCGTGAAAATGTAAAGCAACACATTCATGCTGATGGTAGTGATGATTAATCCAATTAATTTTCATGCACTACCACCGCCACTGTGATTCATCAGGAGAGCAAGTACGGGATGCCCACAAAAGTGATAAAAAAAGAGCAGAGGGTGTTGTGGACGGGAAGGGTGGAAAACCAAAGCAGAGAGGGTGAATTCATTATGGTTCATTCTAAAGGGCGGCCCTGATTGCACCATTACAACCGAGTGGCAATTGTTCCAACATGTGTGTGCAATTAGTGGAACATAATCTGAGCCAATTGTGCCCTTTGGGTGCATTGAAGTTGTTCTGGCAAGTGTCGCCTGTTGTCATATATTGTCAGTGTCATCATTATTATCGTTGGATGGAATATAAATCAAGCCTCAGGCATTGACATGTTCATGCAAACGAGAGGACAGGCTTTATTACAACAAAGGCATCAAAACCAGAAATCACTTTCATGGTGAATAAATTACTATCATCTATCTCATAATTTGCTTCGTTTCATATGCACAATAATTAATACCCTTAACTATCACCAGTTAGCACTCACAAGTTTGTAAATGTTAACCTGGGCCCTAATTAACAGGTCCATTACTGCATCAGCCTGAATTGCAATGAGTAATTAAACATTTTTACTGTTGCCTAACCCTCTGATCCAATAACATGTACTGAGATCATGCCATGAGATTAGCCGGGAAGCATTGAACCGCTTTGGCCTGCCTTACACTCATGTTGTTACATAATCCACTTTCTGTACCATCAGCTATCTCTTGAGACAGTCACTGTTTTCGTATCCTTGCATAACATGAATAGTAAATTTAATGCTGACTGTAAGTATTACATTTTCAGTTGCATGTAGATCTAATCCTCCTGCCACTGCACCTGTGAATGTGAAGCAACCTTTCACAGTGACGTGAGCAATACAAATATTTGTAATCTGCACCTGCATCTCTCCCTGAGTCATACTTCCCTTTGTTGAGAAGTCTGAGTAAGATATATCGACATAGCCATAAGGTCGACTTCCTAGGTGGATTACCTGGAGCTCAACCTTAGAGATATGTCCAGACGCATCGTTTTTCAAAAGTATAGCAGAACAGACATTTCAATTAGAACACTACACTGAATATATTCAGGCAACTCATTATGACCTAATCTAACCTGCAGCCAGAAAACGGGTGCCTGGAGAATTTCACTGTAATGAAAGCTCTAGAAAACCTTTCACTCAAACTTGGAACTTGATTCCAAAACCTGGAAAGTGCAGTCAGGCAAACAGCTGGCCGGCACTTCCAAGTCAACAGGACACGGTGACTAATGGTTGCCTATATAACACTTGCTGGGCTTTCCCTTGCTCTCCCACGCAACTGAGATTGGCAAAGTTTAGGTGATTGGAAAGAGGTTTCCAGTGTATTTCATTTCCCGCAAACTCTGCTATTGAGGGGTTGAGAGAGGCAGCAACAGGGTGTGTACTAACTACACCTTACACAGACATGAGTTATTCGTGGTAGCCTGATTTCATTGATACCACCACCTCCACTAGGCCATGTGGAACGGTAATTTGTACTTCACACCCTACATTTAGCAGGGGGTTAAAGGTGAGCTCTTACTAGTTCTCATACTTAGGTAACTTGGCACTGGTTGTGGAAAAATGAAACACTACATAAAAGCAAGTGAAACATGGACAAGCATAATGATAACCTGAATGGCCAAGTACTAATTAATGCATGATCCAAATCAACATCAACAACTTCCTCTGAATATATACATATAAAACCTCATGCATAAGACATATCTACTCTTTTATGCACACATAGAGGGATATGGTTCACATAATTATGCAGCACTGATACTGACCCATCGAGGCGTGCATCCGGCAGTGACCGATTGAGCGAGATGCGGTCAGAAGCCAGTAAGTTGAACTGGTTGAGCTTGAACTTCTCCTTCATAAGTGCCTCCTGCTCTGATGGTATCTTCACCGCCTTGCCCAACTCTCCAGGCTTTCCTTTCGCCTCCAGTACCGGCGGTGCCACTTCCCACCGATGCAGCTGTCCCACTGGGTAGGCCAGCTTGAGACCCTGGAGGCTGGGGTCGGCCTGCAGCACCTCATTGTCCTCCACAACATTATTGGCACCCACCTGTCTCTCTTCGTGCAGTATTTCCCTCCCGCCTCCACCCACTGCCCCACCACCACCTTCATCCTCCATGAACACCCCCCTGGCACCCCGGTTGCCATTTGACCCACCCCTACACCCCCACCCTGATCCACCTATGCAGTCGGTGTAGTACATGAGCACCACCACATCCACCATGAACCACACCAGGGAGGTGAGGAGCACGATGCGGCATGTGTGCATGCGGAGCTTTGTCCGAAGCATCGCTGCTGGCTCCTCTCACCGAGTCCACCAAAAAAAATTGTAAATGTACACCACTACTGCTACCACATTGGTGGCTTCTTCCTCCTCTTCCAGCGTCCCCTTGGTGTCTTCTTGCGGGCTGCAACACCAGCTCCTGCAGGGAGCAAGGAAAATTACATTAGTGCATTGTTA
Organism: Catajapyx aquilonaris; assembly: GCA_000934665.2. Taxonomy (NCBI): domain Eukaryota; kingdom Metazoa; phylum Arthropoda; class Diplura; order Dicellurata; family Japygidae; genus Catajapyx; species Catajapyx aquilonaris. The sequence goes on from KZ538668.1 coordinate 16,455, forward strand.
CGGTCTGCTGTTGAACATTAAATCTGCACTAGAAACTAGGTCGCCCTAGAGATGAGCTCCGAAAATGGATCCCTACATTAATAATTGAGGGTAATAAAGCTTCTGAGGATTAGAATTACAGTGCTCTCGAGGCGACTTAATCGCAACGAGTAACTGCAAGAACTGCCAAAAAGCTCGAACCCTAAATGCCCCCATTTCAATGAATAATTTCCTGCCACACTGTATGGACATCCACTCTGGATCCTCTGATTAGCTAATTTCCACCTGCTTCCAACCTCCCAAATCCCCCATACAGCAAACCCAAGGATTTCAAAAAAGACTTTGCTCTCCAAACGACAACTGCAAACAACAACCTCGTGGGGAAAAAAGGTTGAGCCCAGCACTTTTCCCCATGATTCCCCAATGCCTCTGCAGCCAAGTCCATTAATCCGGATTACACGAGATAACAAAAAAAAAAAAAAGAGCAAGCCGCCCCAAAACTTTCAGTCACAAAAGGATTACTCCCGGACTAGGAAATATAATGTGTCACGACAAGCGCAAAAACTTGCTGTAATCCTTCGGGACGTCACTCAAAAAAGAGGCCCTAGGAATGGGGAAAAACAACAGGCAACAGGTCCCAGAGCCTCAGGTGCAATTTTCATTTTAGGATACCCGCTAACACACCATGTATATCCATCAAGACGCATTACATGTTCGAGCCCACAAAATGCGCATAACTCACAAATATTTTTCCTCCTCATGATCGATAGCTATACATGCACAAGTTTGTTGGTTAAAGGATTGTCCTAAATATCCGCAGCGTCGTCTTGCCTTCATAAATATTCCTGTCTTGTCACGTCCGTGTCTCCATCCCCAAATAAATTTTCTCTGGGACGCAGAAACCTGCTTTGCGAATACCAAAAAAAAAAACCCTTTCCCTTTCGGATCAACCCTCTGGGATAAATGCGGCTAATTTTCTTTTCCATCCTCGGCTCTTCAATACGTCAATTCAAGGCGCATTTAATTAACGCCTCAGCTACTGCAGTTAACACGTTTTATGAAGATCCGCTCGGTGCGCTAACGAGCGTTATTCGCTCCCAGTTTTATTAAGTCCGATCCCGGCTAATTGACACTGGGGGGGGGGGGNGTAGTCGCTGATTGGCTGGTGGTGACTCGATGCTGATTGGCCCAAAATGCAAATCTGCGCCATATCGCTCTACAAGACGCGACGTTGCAACGTGTGACATTTGTTATTCAACCCGGGTAATCTTATCGATCTAGCTCTATCTTCCACCTTGCGCTTCCGCATAGGAATGAACTACAGGGTGTCCCGTCATTAATAGACACGAAGGGCTGCTTCCGTTTTCGGTCCCGTACAAGAGAGTGGAGGAAAGATGGTCCCAAATGGGTCCCAATGGAGACCCTAACCCTTTTCGGATGGCTCTTTGAGAGCTGTCCGGCTCGGAAGTTGGCTCCATTTGGAAGTGTCCCAATCTCTTTTGTGCGCAAGGCTGTCTTGCTAGATTCGAACTGTATAGGCCGTTTGCAACACCGGCCTATAAATATCAACATGCATTTATGCCCCCAGCTTTCATTCGCCATTCGACGGACTCGAATGTTACTGTACATCGTAATATAAAAATAAAAGCTCATCTAACAGCGCCCCGTTTATAAAGCCCCTCAAAAAAAACGGTGCAGAGAACTATCACAAAGCGCTGTTTTACATAAAAACCGTGCCCTGCAGGCAAGCTGTGTCACAACGTGAAAAATTAAAACACCGGCTTTTACTGGAGTAAATCCACCTTGCAGATACTTGCCATCCTGCTTTTCCCCTCTGCCAAAACCACGTGCAAAAAAAAAACTCGCAGTATCCTAATTCCCAATTCCAACAGAGTCGTTTTGATGGAAGTTTCTCGGTCCGAAACAAGCCATTGATGAAGGCCCAATGAAGCTCCAAGCTGCACCTCCTATCCCCCTCTAAAAAAACCGAAGTCCTTTGATAAGCAAGCCTTTTATTCGAACCCGAGCGTGACCTGCATGCCAAAAATCCGGGAGAAAAGCGCCCCGGAAAAAAAAAAAATCCGCCCTACGAATGCAAAAGGTTAAGGCTCCGATTTATACCCTTCTCTTTATGATCCAATAGGAAGCCTAAATTCCCACAGCCATCGGGCCTCTTACGCACTCGGCTGAGCATCAAACTTACTTCCCATCTCCCCGGATTTGCCCCTACTGTTGCCTTAGCACACCCGTAAATTATAGGCCTTCTTCTCTCCCCCCNCCCCCCCCCAAAAAAAAGGAGAGGTAGAGGAAACAGCGTTGAGAATTTAAGGCACCTTCAAATGAGGAGGATGTTCAGGTTGGAAGGCGGGGAAATGCGCTATCGGAATCCGGAAACCCCGGGGCCGCTTCATCACCCCAGACCTAATCTCGCTTTGGGTGTGCACCTTCACGTATCTCAAGTGGCGGCGATCGAGGTTGCTCTACGGACACTCTCGGCGCAATTGGGACCTCACTTTGCGTCGCCTTTTATTGGACTGAGGTTAGAGAGAGAAAAAAAAGAGAGAGAGAGAGAAAGGAGAAAGGCTTGTCTCCATAGATGATGCGGAGGTCTCATCTTTTATTTAGCAGGGACTAGTCTGGTGCTGGGGCTCAAATTAACCAAGTGACATTGTGCTGCGGTTTTCGTGCATAACTGAGCAGGGTGGAGGTTGAAAAATGAGGTTGTAGTACATTGAAAATATTTGCATTTTCAGGCTGGGGCTACTGTATATGCAGTGTTATTACATAGTATGAGTATACTGTATCCAATTGTATAAATATAGTTTTAAATAGGTAAATGTCATACTACTGACTATTACCAAATATTGAAAAACCGGCTTCAAAACCTAAGGCTATGTGCCCTCATAAAATTTACACACACAATGTACTGGCAGTGCACAGTTCCGTCTGAATACGCTTTCAGGTAAAGCAAACAAGGTCGAATATAAATGACGCACAGTACATAGCTTATGTAAAAAAAATATACATACTGCACTGCAGCATCGACTTCCTTCATACTATTTGCTCTGCTCCTCTTTCGCTCTGTAGCTACAATCACAGAACGCGACAAAGTGTCCCCTCGATCCCATACGACTTTGAGCAAAACGAAGCCACGCGATATACGACCCATAACCCTGTTGGCTGCAAAGCCCCCACGAAGATTCATCCCTCCTTTTCCTCCTGTATACAACCACACACACCAAGCACGACCATCCATCATCTCTGACCACCCGACATTCGAATGACGCCATTTCCGAGAGCACTTGCCCACTTAGCAACTGTTCGGACAATCCGCGAATCCCTGACCATAAAAAAAGAGAAGCCATGACATTACTACACAAGTGGAGAATCTCCAGCCACAGCTGCCCCCTAAACATTTACGAATCAAAAAAATTCTAGGGCTATAATACTCTAGAGGTGTGGACGGGCAAAAGAGATGGAATTAGGAATGAGGCCGTTATTAGTCTGGAGAGGTGCAGCCACCGCCTTTTGCTTATTTCATAGACTCGGCTCTCCGGCTAATCCATATGCTGCTCTGCTCCTCATCTCACATTCAAATGAGTCCGGATGGATCCAGAGAGCGTCTTCCGAGAGGCACCAACCACTTCAACACTCAACGCTGTTTCTCTGCCGTCACCACTGAAATACTCTGCCAGCACCGGTCTATTTGTGGACTCAATTTCATCCAACATATAATACACCCCCCCCCCCTTCCCATAAAAAATCACCGTCACTTGTTATCCCCACCTCTTGAAACTCGAACTCAATATCTGACCCGGATCGATCCATCTTCAATCATCCTTCCCCGCGAAAAACCGGCTTCCCTCAATTGGATCCGCGCCATCCTTTCATAACGGGAACTGCGGAAGATTAACTCGCATAGGATGAAGACATGAATGCCGGGGAATAAATTTCATTCCTTTAAAAGCTTCGGATTATTTCTCATTTTGCCGCTATTCCCCCGCTTCCTTTTTCAAAAGCTTGTGACCATCTCCTGCAGACACTTGGATGCGCACAAAAAAAAGGCGAAATCTGAAGCACCTAGCACCTTGCAAACCCCTGCATAATAAACCCTATTATACCGAGGAAGCACCGCTTATTCAAAAAACACAAGGGACCTTGGAATTATGCAGGCCCCTATTTATTTTCCCTGCGAAATTATGCCGACGCTATGACGCCATGAGCAGGGATCCAATACATTTTGCATCCTAGTTGTACACCAGGGCTTTGAGCCATTTTCCGAATTAACTGCAGCTAATGTAACTTACTGACAAATTTTTCAGAGCCTAATCCTCCAACTAAACGTTTCCCTTGGCCGCCATTAGTCAAGTGTATAAGTCAGTCTTCCTTCTCCAGCAGGTAGCACTTGACGCCCTCAACTCTTATCTCCCTCGGACCAGTAAACCCCCTCTTGCACAAGCTTTTAAACACTTGCTGACAGGGATCCACAGCAGTTATCACCGAATCCCCGACTTCCTTAGCCTACGGAGAAAAAATAGGGTACAGCGACTAGAGACGGGTTGGGGAGGGAGGGGATAGGGGCTCATGGTTAATTCGGCGCACAAACAACTCTTGGCGGTGCGGAGAGATAACCTGGAGCCCCAAGATTAGACGGGAGGCTTTGGGAGATGTGAGGCCAGCTCTGCCTCTGGATCACGCCTGTCTCTCCGGAAGAAGACGAAGAAGTGCAAAGGGTGCCCTCCATCAAGCATACGCTCTATGTCACTTGAAAAACTGCAGCCTCGTAATGTAAATAGAGAGAGAGAGAAAAAGTATCGGCTATCGGATATTCTGGGGGGAATCAGGTGTCCCTCTGGTTTCCAATACTGACTTGGCTAATGGACTCCTGCGGGGTCAACCCCAATACGAGGAAAAGGCTATCAATCTTCAGAGGGTTAAAGGGCCCTTCTGGTACTCGCATACTATTGTGATTCGAGGCTGAGGATAAAAGTTGGGGCAAATTCGACCCCAATGGGTTAATTTCGACCGCAGGCGCAATATCAAAGACATTCACGGCCAAAATGTCGCCAACTCTAGCAGAAAGTCTTCGGGATTATACAGCACGGCACAGAAAAAAAAAATGGATGATACCACAGGACTCCTGGGACTCACGTCTTTCGACAGCAACTGCAGGGGGGAAAAAAAGTTCCTGAGGAAGGGTCAGCAACCTACCCCAGCAGACAACGATTCAAGACATTTTCTGCTTCTGACACTTTCCTTTGCCTTTCTCTTTCAGAGGAAAAGCATGCATCTCTTGTTAACTGCTCGCTGCATCGATCCCATTTTTCCCCATCCCATCCCTGGTTTCATCGCATGATAAATTGACGTACCAGAAACAGGTACTGCATTTTGAGTCCTTCGGCTGACAACCTGATAGCTATGTTCATCAGCGCAATATTCAATTAAGAGGCGCCGTAAAAAAGTGCCATTTTCATAATAGATCCTGTCATGATCAAAAGCCAACCGGTACTCACCTATGATGTCCTCCAGTGGAGGCGAAACCCCAAGATGGCGACGGAGCAATCAATTCTCCCAATTAATTCTGCACGATCTGCAAAGAGGATGTTTGCCATGTAGATCAGGTCGAGAAAATATTCACCGCAGGTCACGTCTTTTATACCCTTCCGATCTCCTAGCTATACGAATTCTCATCTCCTTGCCATGTAGACGCAACAGCCTCTGGTGGCCCAAACACTTGTAAAACCAGTTCGAATCTACAACCTATGTCGCGTGAGAATCCATTTAATTGCCTTACAAGGTCTCGAGTCGGTTTTAGCAATTCTAATAATCTACCTGTCACTGGCAAGATCTTGCCGAGTATTGCGAGACATTATTCCAAATTGAGTTTAAGGATGCCGGATGCAAAATTGGAGCCTCGCAGAAATTGGCAAACAAAAATAAAATTTTGGAATGTAATGATATCGTTTTTATAACTGTGCTACTCCACTTAAACTGGTCGATAACTTCTCTCAAATGCAAGACGTAAAATTAATAATAAAACATTTCATTCAATAAATAAAGCAATATATTCTACATGTAGGGGAGACCGGGGCACAGTGGACCACTTTTGGACATATGAATTTTTATATACCTACCTGTTATACCTACACACTAAATATTTTCAGGCATGGTGGAGATACTCCTTGGTAATATAAGTCACTACTATATTCACAGGAAGTGCCATCCTTTTGGCTTTAAAAAAATTTAGAAGCGACCCCCTGCAAATGGTCCACTGTACCCCGATAGCTGGGGCACAGTGGTCCGGAAGTGATTGGGACCCCTAATTCACACAAGAAGTTTATTATCATTGCCTAACATTTTTGTTACAGCTGTTCATTTTGAGGATGTGTCAACATCACAGTTTTGCCCCTTCTTTCTACCTAATTCGCATTTTTAAAATAATTGTCTCACATTTTTTTTACAGCTGTTCATTTGGAGGGTGGTTTGTCAAAATCACAGTTTTGCCCTTTTTTCTACCTAATTCACATTTTTAAAATAATTGTCTCGCTATTTTTTTACAGCTGTTCATTTCGGGACACAGTGTGCATTTCAAGGCACAGTGGTACATGGACCACTGTGCCCCGCAAACGACTGGACCACTGTGCCCCGGACAGCAGCAACTGACATAATGCTATGATTGTAACTTCGATTGCAAGTTAGGCTTACCAAACTTCCGGTAATTCATGGGCAAAGAGCGGAACTATTCCACAAGATTTTTATATCATGCTCATGCCCAACATCTACGCCTGAAGTGGCATTTAAACCGTGGGTTAGTAATTTACTTCACTTATCTTCAAATCGATTTCGCTGGATATCTATCGATCGATCGATCGCTAGCCGTTGCCAGCCATGTTGGCAGGAGCATGGCAGTGTCTTCCTTCACGAGGTACCAAATAAAAAAAATTTGGCGGCTTTTTCGATTTTTAAAATGGAAAGGTCCACTGTGCCCCGTGGTCCACTGTGCCCCAGTCTCCCTATACAGTCGCGAAATTCTTTCGGTATCAGTACAATTTACTTCTGGCATGTTTGAAAAATAGCAGTGAGAGGGCCTTGGGTCCAGGTAGATGAACTCTGAAGTCATATACTGCATGCAACATTCCTTATCCAGTACTATGGTAATAATGACATCATGCACATCTGCATAATATACATTACAATGTGCTGCATACAAGCTGCAGATTGCCGCTAAAATGCATTGTATGCAAAGGAAACAATGAGGTAAAACAACATCCTCGGGTTAATTATTCCACCCCATGAAAAATAAAAACAACGACGAGTCCCGTGCCATGTGTTTATTATGCAAAAGAAAACATGCTGCGACTACATTATGCGAATATAACGAAACAAGTTCCCGCTGACTCTAGACTCAGAAGAGGCGGAAGCTTAAATGAGAGAGCCTCTTTATGCGATTAAAAACTTTCAGAGCAGTGGCCATTGAGACGAGAGGATCTCTTCAGGAGTGTTCTTCTGGAAGGCAACACGTCCCGGAAGGATTCTAATCACTTCCCCCCTTGCTCCTTCCGAGCACGCGCCAATTCCCCCTTTATTGCTCCTACTCTTCTCAAGCGTTACTAATGTGACCTAGGCATCAATTCTTAAGCGTTGTTATCCAAGAACCAATCAAAAAAGGACGTCTTTCCCTGTTCCCTAACGGCCACCTTGAATTGACTCAGGGCTGCACGGAGGCCAGCCACGGTCATTCCCCTCGTGCGGGACACCTCCAGCACTTTATCCAGACGTCCAGCGAAGGTGCTGTCGCCGAAACAATAGTAAAACAGCTCCTGGCAACGGGCAGCGGTGGCGGCCATCACCTGTATAATGGCCTTCACCTCTCTGTCGCCACGGAACGCACCGCAACCCCAGTGGCCAGTGGCAATATGTCCCGGTTTGTCCGGACCAGCCAGGATGGCCAACTCGTCCTGGAATGGCCGAAATGCGCAGAAGGCCTTGTTCAGCTCTCGCTCCAAGTGGTCATTTTCCAGCTGTTTCTTCAAGGCATTTCCAGACCCGAAGTAGTTTGTCGCATCTACGGCCAGCACCAACCTGTCCTTCCATGTCTGTCGTTCCTGGGCTGGACCTTCGTATGTGGTGGTCATTCCGTACCCGGCGTAATCCCCAACCTTTTGGGCTCCGGCAAACACTGCCGCTTCTTTAGGCCCCAGGGTTGGGGTGACCAGGACTGCAGGGCACATTTCGGGCGACATTCCAAACACGAGTTCCTCCTGAGTACCAGTCTCGCCGTACCCGATGTTCTCGTTGGCAAAATCCAGCTCGACCTCTATCTCTTGGTCGCCCATGCGGCCGGACAACCGGCATGTGACCTTTGTGTTGGCCAACACAAGTGTGGGGTCAGAGGACCAGTCGGGGCCGGTCTCAAGGTATCTCCTGGCAAACCATACCTCATCTCTGTCAACCGCAATGTTCCCGCTGATGACCCTCTGGAAGTAGTCCAGCAGGACCTTCAGGTAGGCCTGGGTCGGAGCCAATACGTTCTTGTGCCACACCTTAAAGTTGACTGAGTACTTGTTCCACTCTTGCGGAAGCAGCGTGCAGAAGAACATGTGGGCCAGCAGGCACGCCACTTGACGCCGGCTCATCCTGACCACAGAGCCATCCACCTCCGGGTTCAGACTCTGAATGTGACCTTCCGGAAACAGCAGAGGCATCTCCAGGGCCAGATCCACCATGGGCGGGAGGATCTCCCTCAGAACCTCCTCACCTAGAGGCCCTTGCAAAACCTTGTCCAGCCCTGGAAGACCCTTGGCATCCTCCGGCTCCAGCATCGACATCCTCGCCCGGCTCTTATCCATCTTCAAGAAGTGGAGGATGACCAATCGCAGCATCTCCAACGAGGTCGACTCCTTCAGCATGCCCAGTCTGCTGGTGATCTCGTCCCATGTCCCGGCCTCGTACGGCGCGCGTCCACTGTGTGGCAAGGCCACAGTCGCATCAGTCATGATCGACGGTACCTACCAAAAAGGAAATTCTTGTATACATGTCCGGCTTGTCAACCAACCAATGGGCCCGACGTGTATCCCGCGCATTGTTGCATGTTGTCGCACTAACTTGCCCAATATCGTACTGTGCGCGAGGGCCTGTCAACTATATGCCAAAAGTCTCTCCAAGTTTCTGAATGGTCCCAGAATCGACATTCAACTGTGATACTCTCCATTTCCCACCGGTAAATGAAGAGGAAAACTTGCGGAACAACCGCTGGCAAGGAACATGGAGAGCAAACTGCGGCTCTCTGGCAAGCAAGCTCTACTTCCCCCAGAACTTCTCTATGTAGTTGGCCACTACGACTCCATGGACGTGCCAGACCCATAACTTTGCCCTACAGTTACAGCAGGAGGCCCTTCTACGCCGCACGTATCTCCCGCCGTACTTTTCAACGAAATGCCCTTTGATCTTTATTACTTTTTGTTTACAGTCGCCCCCGTACACAACCCTGTCTGCGGTCCATATTTACAGGAATTTTCCAGCCGACTTGACATCCGAGTTGAAGCCTCTTATGTGCCTATTTCTCCCTCACAATTATAAAGCCTATACACGCCTACATGCATTTCGCAGATGGCTGCACACACTCCCTGCAGCACGAATAATACTCGCTGCCATCAGACACCCAAAATAAAGCGGACTGTACAGATGAAATTAGCAATTCCGCCGGCCGGTCATTTGCAAAGACAGGCCAGACCAGTTTCTGCGGTACGGATTTTCTTGCTCTCTCGGGGGGTGTCAGGTCCGCATGCAAATGACCTCGTTAACAGCCCAGAGTTGGACTATATGGCTCCGGCTCGGTCCAAGTCACTCTCCAAAAATCTTAACGCGGTCGGCGCCACTTCGCTCTCATACAATGTATACCCCTCCGGATAACCCCCCCCCCCCCCCCAAATCGTCATTACCGGAAGCGATGTACGCTGGCATTAAATGACCTAACCTCTCGTTTTAACGCCCTAATAATTATCTCGCAAATGCACCATAAATTTCCCGATGCGAATAGAAAATTATGCGGATTGCATATTCCCCTAGCTCTATATACCCTCGCTGCAATTAACCCTTGCAAGCGGGTGTAAAATATCCATCCCCGGCAATCACAAGTCCGGTTCAATCCCTCGATACCGATCATGCCTCCAAAAATGTCAATCTAATAAGCCAGCCCCAGGGTGCAACAGTAAATATCAATATACACACAACAAACAGAAACATCTCTCTCTCTCTCTCTCTCTCGAGCTAAACCCAGCACCGGAAACATCGATCCAGCAACCCCGGGAGATTAGGCCAATCTGCCAGATATCATTGCTCCAGGTGCTGCTCACGTCACACTGTTTAGTCTCCCAATCAATTCGAACCTACCTCTGGATTTTCGTTTATGAACTGCAAACCCACAGGGCAAAGCTATCAGTCTAATCAAGTCTGGGGGTGTCACATCGTTATGCGGGCTGCAGTGGACAAGACTGCGCCAGAAAAGATCGATACTTAAGGTGGCACATTTTGCAGCCAGGAGGTCAAAATCAGCTTTGAAAATAACAACCCCAGCGCGCGCAACCCTAATTGTTGGCATTTGGAACAAAACTAGGATAGTGCATTGTTCCTGGCACCCCCCATCACCCCACCTCTTTTTATTGGTTTTCATCAGGCGAGGCACTATTCTGCGCTTAATTAGTGTGAATCACCGGAATCAATTTAGCAGCAAGGTCGCTGTCGGCAGGCTGCGGGGGTGAAAAGGGTTAGGGGGGGGGGGGGTGGCAGCAGGAGGTGGGGAAAACGGATTCGGCCCATTAAATCAAGAGGTGGGCTGCCCGGGAATGAAAACCGCGCCCTACCCTCCAGTATATGAACCCCCCACCCCTTCAGAAAACCCCACCCACCACTTTTCTGTGGAGCCCGGGCCATCTTCAGCAAGCTCCATCTATCTACTCGATTGTTTGCCCCAGCAACCAATAACAATTTTCCACCAGAACGTGTCGTTTTTTTCCCCCCCAGCGGAAAGGTGTCTTTAACCCCATCTCCCTCGAATGCTTTCAGGGGTGGCCAAAATCATGGTCTCCACCATCGGCATGCCTCACCTATCTGTCTCTCGGAAGGTGTCCGCAGCTCTGCAGCACGAAAAAGATTCTTTGGAAGGAAAGGGGGGAGGAGGTGGTAGAAACCCCCATCTCTCCTCAATCCTTCTCCGCCCGGCAATTTACAGCGCCTGTCACCTTCTCCAACTGCGATTTATCATGCTTCGCTCCGTCAGCTTTTCTCCTCGCCATAATTCTCCCTGTCGCTCCCGATCTTTCTTTCTTTCTTTCTTTTTTTTATTTCACTCTCTTCTTCCCCCGCATGTCTCCACCATCACCATATCTTCCACCCACCCACCCACTCTTCTCTTATACAGGCATACACCGTCGAATCGCATTTGCCATTTTTACAACCCACTTGCTGAGCGGTGTGCACATGCTCATGTGCCTCGTCTCCGATCCGCTGCCTCATTTGTATGGCGTGACACCATGCGTGAACGTGTCAGCCTCCCAAGATAGAGTGAATAAGCCAATTAGAACGTTCCTGCTGGAAATCGGCCCGAAATGAAAATTATTAGCAAAATGGGCGTGGTGCTCAAATGGGTGTGTATATAGTGGGCCCGAATATTCCCTGTTGTCACTCCGGAAGAGCCCACTTGTCCCGGGCATAATTATGCTGCCGGGGAATGATCCTTATCAAAGGCCACTTTTTTTTTAAAGGTGATGCCATTCCACCCAAAGCAAATATCGACTATACCAGACAGCCCGTCCCTCTCTGCCAACCACACACTGCATGACAAACCAAACAAAATTACAGTACACTGTGAAAGGTGACTACACACCGGCGAGGCAGTCGGTGCAAGTTAATCAATATAATTTTTACAGCACCACTTGTATGCTAAACACATGTAGTGAAAACTACTGTAGGTCCAAAATGGCACCAATATGCATGTACTGTAGCCTAATAAATGAAGAAAAAATATGGCCACTGCCATTTGAGCCTTCACTAATATTGAACACTTAGGATCAATTGTTAAAATTGTCATTTATTTTACCCCGTGATAGGCCTACGTAGACCTTTTTGGAGGTACACCACCATCAATTTTCTTGTACTTTTTTTCTTCAATCTCCGGTGCAAGGAAACAGGACAATGGGAGATGGATATGAATTTTTGGGGAGGGGACACGGGTACAACTTAGGATCAATTGAACGGTGTCATGCAATAATGAGTCAACCCACATAACAGTTTTGAGAAAAGGGGCTTTTTGAATGTCACACCTGTGAAATCAATTCAGTATCATTTTCGATCATTTACGGCAGAAGTATGCCGATTTCGCCAGCTTCATTTTAACTAAATGAAGTACCGGTACGATCCTTTGGGTATATGTTCCTGGACTCAATTTAGACATTTTTGTGGGTTGACACATTATTACGTAACACCGTCCAATTTGAGTAATTTTTAGCTCAAGTTATCGATGACATTTCAGCCGACCAAAATTACTACGGCCTCGGTGTAACTGGCCCAAAACAACAAACAGAATGGGTGCAACGTCCTTGCTCATCCTTCACAACTGTACACTAATCTATGCTGTGCACCATGATCCATCCCACAGAAGGCAAGAGAGTCGCCCATTCAGCCGGCCACAAATCTCCAAAATTCTTGGTAGAAACCGCCCCCGCCCCAGATAACAATGTTTCAACCGTAACCTCCTGCAGGGCACTTCCAAATCTTCCTTCTTCCCTGGATCCATTCGAATAAGAGCACAAAGCATTAGAGCCCGCAGGATAGAGAGAGACACGGCGCATGAAACAGCAGCGGGGGAGCCCCCTCCCCCCCCCTCTCGAGTCATAAAAGCTTCAAACCACGTCCGTCGGACCGCGGAGGGAAACGGCACTTATATTCTCCCCGGACAGAACCTCAACCCCGGAGAAAAAGTGATGCCCGGACACAAAAGGGCGACGAGGTGTGCCTGTAATTTCAGGTCCCCGAACCGGACAGCAGCTCCTGAGGAGTTTACTACACCAGACAGCCTCAAAAACTGATGGAAGGGATCTCCACCCTGGTACAGATGCCCTGTCCTCCGGATGAATTCCGGATTTTTGCAGGGCCAGTCAATAAATGCTACTCACTCCCGTCTTTTTTTCCCACATGAGCAAAGGGGCCTTCCTTTTGTTGGGACCCACAACGCCAGATATTGGGTTAACATTTTCAGCGTCTGTCTGGGATCAAGACGAACGATGGGGAGGTTGTAGCAAGTGAATGCTTTCTGTCTGTTGCAGGAGGATTTCCGGAGGAAATTTCCATTACCCCATGCAAACATGTTCCGAGCACGATCTTTGGTTGGGAATGGTTATAAGACAAAACAAATATAGGACGAGGCCGGCGGACGTATCACTCATGTTATCGGTTCAAGATACGGGTGACAGCATTTTGCGTCAACATAACAAATACGACGTCATTGGCCCTATGACGCAGGGATCGCTGACGTGTGGCCAAGGTTGAACTGAGGCATTGTAGCAAGGTGTCATGTACAAATTAGCCTGCAGTTTTGTGAAGATAACAATTCAGTCCTTACACGGGAAATATTTTTCTGTCGACAATGCAAATATTTACATTCAAAAACTGCAAATCAATTATTAGCGCAATATTTTTCACATTGGAAATAATTTTGCATGGAGGAAATCTGCACGCTTTATGGTTATTTTATTGATACAGTTTCACAAAAAGTATTTCCATTATTCGTGTCGTTTTATGACAGCTATGATACAATTTAATGGTGTATACCTAGTGACACATCGGCTGAGAGAATAAAAATAAACGCATGTGGAAACGCATTAACACGTTGTGATTTTAAATGTGTTGGACATGGGTGGGATAATTGACGGGGAGGGGAATGGAATGTTTCTAATTCAGACAGCTACACAATCCCGTGCAATATTTAAATGATGCAACTGAAATTACATGCATGTATACCCATTGGCTGACAAACATCCACCACATTGCCGGCCATTAAATGTGCCTCTTCAGCTCGTTCTAAAAAAATACACATAACGGAGGAAGGTACACATATTTCTGACACTATATACATGGTACGTATAGAGTCACGGTCCACGTGACATAAGCCAATCCGCAATAAAAATAAATGTGACACTCAGGCTGCCAGTCGCATTACTTCTGAAAATAACTGCCTTATCCAACATTCGCTCATTTCTTCCACTAAATGAGACCAATAATGATGCAGCGGTGTAGCAAGAGTTATAATCGCACCAATGCAGTCCTATAGGAACTAACAGCAAACAAAAACAACACCGTAATCACCGACCAAACAGCAGTTTTGTTTGTCGCACACCGGCCACATAATAGTATCGCGGCAACCTCCAGCCATCACTTCAGATAAGCTACTTGTTACACTGTTGTCACAGCTCACAATTAATCGACTCAGATCCACGTTCGGGCGAATGCCAGTATGTAACGCAGGAAATTGTTGATGTACAAGTTTCCATTATTGCCGCCGCCACCGCCTTGTCTCCGTAATGATCAATTAGCACCTGGGACACCGCGCGACCTTTTGTTCTCCACCAAACGCAATTCCCAACTTTCTTCTTCTTCTTCGGCACAGTATATATAGTCAGGCGTGCTATTGCCCCAGTACATTGCAGGTGGCAAACTCGTTCCAGGAATGCCGTTGGACGGTCTAACGGATATGGAATTCGCTGGGGGAAATGAAGAGGAAAGCGAAAGGGATGCTGCAACGTAAATATTGGGGGAAACTACTGCAGTCACCTGCCCACACGTTCCTGGAAGCGGTTTTTCTAGTTCTTGAAATATAAATGGCAGGGGTCGCACGAAGCAATTACTATGCAAAATGATAAACAATTAAAAAGTATTCAAACCACGCAGAATGCAACGCAGTGACGTCCAGAATTTTATCATACAGTGCACAACAGTCAATTGCCCCCTCACTATCAGCATCCCGCAGCTGGCCACAAAAATGCAATCTACGTCACACCCAATTGCACCAATACCTGCCAAGTGTCTGAAACCTGCATTGTACCGCCACATACTGTACTGGCCAGTACCTTTTTTTTCCACGACAGGACAGCTTATTTGGCACAATACCGTTTGCCATCCGATCCCTGCAACACTGGGGCAGTAGGTAATTCCCACCGCACCTGAGGGGGTGCCCGAGCACAACACCCACCCCCACCTATACCACCCACACACAAAAAAAACCTGAGGCTTACAGAGTGCAGGCGTGAAACGGCACGGATCGCACTCGGGATCGATTCCCCAGCCCAGAATGATAGGCAGCAGCAAACCAACCGATCCGATCCGAAAATCAAGCCCGCCGCCAATTCCATTTGCCCGTTTTCAAAAGCAAGCCCATCTCGTTTCCGATCGAGTTACGGCCGACGGCCCCCAACTCCCCCCAAAAAAGAGAGGCACCCTCTAGTTACAACAGCCAGGTCGGCCCATTGTATAGGCGCCAACACATTGTTGGTGAAAGCGCATCCCGATTTGTTATGAGTGAAAATTTTCTCACCTGCTGCGGAAAAAAGAGGCGTGAGTGACAACAACCTTCTTCCTTCTTCTTCTTCTTCTTCTTCTTTAGAGGCCTTGTGCTTCCTTCAACCTGCAACACAAGAGAAAGCCTACTTAGAACAATAAATGTCAGGGTGAACGCTCCCTCAGCATGGTCGATATCGTGTCGTTTTGAGGCTTCTTACCAAAGTGGGCCATTACATTCTAGTATGGATGGCTTGCGCATAATGCACCTTACTTGTACACTACCCCTGAAGAGGTTACCTGTGCTCTCAGGTGCACGGCCCCAGGGAAGTGATAGGTCACGTTTTTGGTGCCTTTTCACTTTGTGACCTGAGACTGCTCATGCACAGCTCCCAGGTTTAATACCTAGATACCAAAATGCGGGCGTGCGTGCAGGTAACTCCAAACTGCCTTCCATCAGGTAATATAGCCCCTCCTCCCCCAAACCGTAATGTCAAATTCACTTACTGGAGAAGTCAAACGATATGTCAAATAATAGCGTGCGGATTTATGGTTTGCTTTTGGGGCATGGAGGCGGCCGACAACTCTCAGAACTAGCATGTTAGTTTGCTAACTAGCACAGTAGCAGAAATTAAATTACTGTAGGCGAATTTAGTTTCATGAATATCGATTGTACTTCCCCCATAGCACTCCCTCAGTTATAATCCTTCAGCCCAAATGGTTATATAACCTACATACATATTTTTCCAACAAAAACGCTGAAATGTGTGACGTCCGGTCTCCGCTGACCCGGGCGTAATGCAACTAACCAGCAGTTCACCTGCAGCACCATTTGAGCATGTAGGACGTAGGCGTGAATCAAAACGCCACACAAATTGATCATCCAACCCGATGTTGTTTGCGTGTAAACAACCGCAATGATGTGGCCAGCTAACGTCCGTCCGAAACGATCCTCTCCCAACACATTAATGCCCGATTAGGGCATAAAATTAGGAATAATTCTCCACCCCCCTTCTTTTACCGTCCTGCGGCTTAATTAACTGACAGCGGCCACTGCAAGGTTTTGGACTAATCCTGGAAATAACCCTCCTCCCCAATCATGGCCATGGCCCCCCCTCATTACCAACTTGGGCCGTATCCGCTCCCTCGAACCCAGCACCCTAAAACCACTAAAGCATGGCACCCACCCCCGCCCATATTTCCATCCTCCCCTAACCAATTACAAGCCAGAATCAGCAAACATCCCCGTGTTACCCTCCAAGAATTATGCTTACGAGCAAAGACGGCAGGTAAAATTATCTCCCCTCCCCCCCAAAAAATAAGAAAATTTTTTCCCCCCCCCTCCCCGTTGCGATAATGGAACCCAACCAACGTCGTCGCGGTTACGAGTCTCGCTATGAGCTTCGCCTTGCCCGCTAAGCGCCCATCTGTCTAGGATTACATGCCACCTCTCAGGGCAGGTCACCGGATTATTCGGCGCCTCCGGGCATCCTAACATTAGCGGGATGGGAATGAAAAAAAAATGTCGCGGAATTTAGGACACCATGAGATGCCGTGCAGCCATTAGGACTGGGCCATTTGGGAACACCCCAGCAAAGCCCAGGATTTCCTGAGAGCGCCTGGCTTGTAGGCAACGGTGCATAGAAACAGCTCAAATCGCGGTCTACCTACCAGGATGAAGCGAAGGTCGAAATTTTCCGGAGAAATGAAAAATTTTCAGTTACAAATTCAACCAAGGTGTACTAGGAGGCAGAGGGCAGCTCCGGATTGCTCAAATCGACCTGCTCCGCACTGCCGCTGCAGCTCTCCTTAGGGACACTTTGTAATAAAGTTCCAAACTTTTGACACCCGCTGTCATTGGGGTGAAGTTGGGACCGGCCACAGGAAGAATCCAAAGCAGCTGGCCACCATTCCCACCTCCCCATCCTATACAACACCCCTATTCACCTCCCAGCAACACACATTAGCACCACTCCCCCCCACAGCTTGCATTTCTTCAGGCTGAGAGCATTAGTGGAGGACATTAGGAGACGCATTTCCCACTTCCGATTCCCATCAGAAAACTGGGAGCACCCAGGAAAAAAAAGGGCGCTAGGAAGCAAAAAAAACATTAACTCCGCCACAAATGAAGCCCCGTGCTGTGGGCACGTCTCGAAAAAATTACGCAGCGAAAATTATACCACGCTCCCAAAAATGGATAGTTTATAACCAGTTGAACCCACTAGGAATAAACAATCCATAAACTTCTTTCCCAGCCTCCATTGTTGGGAACCCAAGCCCCATGCTGTTCCTGGAGGTCAGGCCATGGGTCAAAGCACATAACATGCTTTTTCCACGAGCATATGAATATATTGATCCGTCATGCTATTTCCGTCCAGAAAACCGCACATTCTGGATTTATTCAAAGCCACTTTTACTCCCTCCCCCCCCCCCNCACTGGTAGCGTTCAAAGCCCCCTCCCCCCACAAATCCCATTCCCTTCGGTGCATGGTGCCTCATCCCCCCGATAAACCAAGGCGCTTATATCCCTCCAAAATTACCTTATTGCGCTAATTATGCGTCTCGCAAGGCCCCTCCCCCTAGAAAACCATGGTCTCCTCCAGCTAGAGGTGACAAGACGGGGGTTATTTTAACCTCCCCATTTCCAACCACTCTGGTTCCGGACAAAACAAACTGGTAGCAAGGCAAAAACAGGCACCTCAATTAGCCCCCAGTTGTGGGGGTGGGTTGTATTTGTTTAAGCTCGAGCGGCTTGTGTTGTCTCTGGTGGTGGTGGTGGTGCTGGGGATTGAACCGGTGCTGTTAAAACAAAAGATTGTGGGAGTCACAATGCGCTTTTAATTATTCCACTAGCCCTGGAGTAAGTTTGGGAGGACCATCAAGCGCATTCCTTCGCCACAACAATGGCCTTTCTCTTTTTGACACCCCTAGGATCTTAATGGCACTTGTTGTGTTGGCAGGGATTCCCGGATTCCTCATCGACGGACCAGGCTCCGGGTTGACGTACGGGGAGGGCTTTCAGGTTGGCCTATTTAGGGAAGGGGGGGCTAAATTCACTTTGAGGGCGGTGACATGTGGTTGGTGACAGGGAGAGAACTGTAGGGTACAAACAAGCGCATAATGTCGTTTCTGTTTCTATAGCTCTCGGCCTATTAATTAGGCATTATTACAATGTCGAGGTACAATTTGTACAGCGCGATAAGACATCAGGTTGAATAATTAAGCACGGGTAGAGGTGCGCAGGTCACCATTCCCGCATTTTCCCCTCTCCTAAATATTCATGCGAATATTAGCAGGCGACCTACATATTTCTGTGGTGCCTGTACACTACATGGTAAATTCAATGGACTCGTATCACCGGGGCTCGTTGTTCATATCGGCCCTTTTTGAAGAATGCTGTTTTGTTGGCTCAATTCCGTGTCAATGGTCTCTTGTGTAACCATAATGATGATGAAGTTTCCGCCAGACTATTGAACTGATGAATTTCTCGGTTGTAATGGGAGTGCCACTATACCTAGGGCACAATTATGAAATTAATCGACTCATTTACATAGCTTACCCCTGCCATTTCCAATACGCGTAATGGTTTATGGCTATTGGCAAACAACACTCGCAACAAGAAATAATGACCATTTCAGAAGTTACAAGCAGGGATCAAAATGCACAATCGGCAATTAATTCCATCCACACGTATGCCCCTTTATGTACCGGAAAAATTAGTGTCAACGTGCACTAATTTTAAAGTGGCCCACTTCATGAAGTACATGATGCATCTCTTCCCTTTAACGTAGCTGCAACAGCCATAACAAAACAGCCTAGCTGCAGGCTCCCCCCTCCCCCCCAGCTCTCATGAACCGCAAATTGCATAAAGATAGGAGCATAGAGAGAGTGCACTTTTTGTACTCATCTGCAAAAAAAAACTCCAACAAACTCACGTTTGCATATAATTTCGCCCTCACTTTCAACCCCCGCGATTTTTCACCTCTTTTTTTCACCTTAAAAAATGGTGGTCCCATCACAACCCCACCGACTTAGACGAACTATGTACTCGACCCTTGACAAAAGGTAGCTCGACACAAAAAATGTCTAGTTATTATATCCCTTGGCTCCTGAAGAAGTACGGCATCAATCCAATCGGCAGGGCTGGCTGCTTTTCACACGCCCACCTTCCACACCCCCTTTACTTGATCAATTCCTCCAAAGACAGACAATCCTATTTCTCACGCCCAGCTAAGCCCCACGTTTGCCCAACTAAGTTCAGGACTTTGGCAAAAAAAAAGGGGAGGGGGGCGTTGTCAAATGAGAGAGTTTCAAGGGCTGCAGGATATATAATGGATGGTCCTTTCGCACCGTCATGTCCGCTTGCTGGGTGAGAAATCATATCTGGCACCAACCAAACCTCCAAAACGTTGATTCCTTCTGCTTCTCTTCTCCGGTTGTTCNNCCCCCCCCCCCCTCTGGAAACAGACACTTCCTCTCATTGTACATTCCAATCAGATTCAGCATTTCAGCTGTCGCGTTT
The DNA here is from genome assembly GCA_000934665.2 of Catajapyx aquilonaris. Taxonomy (NCBI): domain Eukaryota; kingdom Metazoa; phylum Arthropoda; class Diplura; order Dicellurata; family Japygidae; genus Catajapyx; species Catajapyx aquilonaris. The sequence goes on from KZ538668.1 coordinate 36,505, forward strand.
TCCTTCGGGTCGTCGAACGTCGAGCCCTGAAGTCAGGCTGTCGGCGACGCTTTATGCCCAGCGATTGGGCGCTTTTCATTTCCGATTCAGATGTATGGTCAGTGCACGTGTGTGGCGCCGATTTTTGCTCGTAAATATGGACCCTTCCTAATGGGGCTATCAAAATTCGGTACTCAAATGGTTAAAAGCGTACTCGCCGATAATACGAGTCTGAATAGCTGAAGTGGATTGGCGATGTTTACTGCGACGGTCACGTGATGGCTCTAAGCACGTATAGTGTCCTGACGTGAATAGCAATTAAGCCGGAGTCAAAATAAAATCTTAATGCAGTACAGTAGACATAGCACAATGGGTATGATATAAGCATGAAACAGCCTGTCCCGAATCCCCACAAATGGATAGTGTCGACGTGTTACTTTCCGGTCACAGAAATTGTGACAGCGTGAGCATGTCACTCGGGTCTAGGTCAGCAGATGAATGCAGCCATCATGACGAGAGATCTGTGAGGCGGTAGACTGTGCTATAGTGGAACTGGAATCTGTCGCGAGCTTTCCAAATTTTATCGCGGGAGATGCGACATCAGCGTTGCGTGATGGTCCTGCCGTCATCGGCCTTTTGACGCAGGTCAAAATTTGATGGCTAGATTACAAAGTGGTTTTGACTGCGGATTGGCCTCACACGGCATGTATACCAGCAGGATTCCTTCGCGGTCGTAAATCTCATCATCAGATACACAGACCTACTCGGAAACCATGCAGATTGTCACGGGAAGTGATGTTTACGAACAAGTGCCAAAGATCCTGGAATTCATGATGTATAGAGAGAAAAAACTTTCTTCAGCAATACGACGTTCGTCACAATGTGATGAATCCTTGCCGGAATCAGAAACCAAAGACAATGACGGAGGCCTACTTGGAGCTCTCTTTCCCATATATTCAGGTCAAACTTTAATATTCCACCAGCACACGTAATATTATTAGCCAGCCAACTTGCACTTCAATCTCGAAAGTTCAAGAGAAGGTTCTGCATGAAACATGTAATTCTCAAAGCGTTTCGGAACTTATTAAAACTTGCGCAGTCCGACAATTTAAGCGCACAGTCACAAAGCTCATATATTTTATATACTGTACAAGATTAAGCCGAATTTGGCATATACAAGGTACAATGAATGCATAAATCCTCCTCGGCTCTCTTTGAGGACAATGTACTTTGTATACCGGTTAATTAATCATACCTGAGGCTGTATAAATCCTTATTGTATTCATGCCGCATGCACCACCCACGACATCCGAACTGAGCAATTATTGTGTACACGCACACCCAAGTATCACCATCAATGGTTATGATTACAACTCCAAAGCCGCCAGTAATCTGCACCAACATATTCCATAAAAACTAACAAACGCATTACTGTCGGGCACCCCCAAAAAATGAAAACTCTCTTTGCATTGTCGCCTCTTCCGCTTGCCACTTTTACACCAGTTTCCATTTCCCAGATAGTCCCTCCCCGTTATGGATCGCGTCCCATGTTTCACAACTGCATCAGATCCATGGACAGTAATGGGACAAATAAAATAACTGCAGCACAGGCCGCGGCGATTCCAAGAAGGCTGCAATTACAGGCAATGCAGATAAGAAGCCATCTCGCACGTATACGGCCTCCCCCAGAGTGTACAAAGTCGCTATAAAGGATCCGTTTATGGAGCGGATTTTCCAAAAAAAAAAAAAGGCGGCGGCGGCAACGGCTTGCAAGCTACCACCAGTAGTGGTATTTCCTTGTGCCAGAGGTTACAGAAAAAAAAAATTAAGACTCGAGGCCATAAGCAGGATCAACGCCAGCATATAGGTAACTCGGCTGGGGTAGAAACTCCAGCCGGGAGTAAATTTCGTTATGAGTTCCTGGGGGAGTTTGGGTTTCCCCCCCACGTGATCCATTCCACCGAAATTAGCGCAGCAGAAGGACTTATTGGCCAATTAGGCCCGCCCACGTTGCGGGATTAAATAATTACAGACCCAGGCGCAACTCGGAACGCACTTTCCATTACCGATGGAAGCACAAGCAGGGACCGAAGTCACACTCAAAATTTCCTGGCCCCCTTCATACACCTCGAGGTCCTTCTTTCACGAGCAGCAAGTGACGTGCATCCGACTCTACAATTTGATTACTACACAGTTTCAATTGGTTTTACTTATTGATCAAGCGACCCAAGACGTCCTGACTTCTATTCTCGGCGATTTCCTATAATCGATGCCTTCCCCTATAGGTGGCCTACAAGAAGGTTCTAACTTGGCACCCACTGCTATTTTTTTTTTTGCTGGTTGGCATTAATCTGCACACAAATTTGCATCAAAATGAGTCGCAATGACATCACTCACTTTTGATTTCTCCGGATTACCCGCTCGGTAGCACACTAAACCATCATGACTCACTCGCCCGAAAAATTGCATTTAAAATGACCGAATGTCAAATCAGGGGGCCCCACCCACGAATTATGAACAGCGTCATACTGCAGGTATTCCAAAATGCCTGAAAGCCATACAAATGCGACTAACTGCACCTGCAGTATACACTGATTATACTGCTAGCAGGCCAGGCTCAGCTGGCACTTTAAAACTTAAAATTCGTGCCAAAAATATATAGTGTTTCACTGACTCAATTAGCCAGATTTTCCGCGAAATTCTAAAAGTCGACACATTTTTGCCGTGTACCCCTTCTATGCAATTATCGAGTTGCGCTTCCATTAGTAGGTCCACCAGGCCTCGGCAATGAAATCCGGTGGGTAAGGAAGCAGAAAACGAAGCCCAGGTTTTTCCGGGACGGAAGACAGGTGATGGCTTTACATTTTCACGCGCAAAGAAAATCCCCAGTCCGGATTACGGCTATGTTCCGGCCCTAACGGCCGCCCCTGCAACCCAAAACACCAGCCAATTCCATCCTGAGCCCCTCGGAAGGAGAGGAAGAAATCCACGGAGAAGGAAGGAAAAAGCCGTAGAGAGGAAAAATCCGGGGTGGGCGGAAAAAAAAACCCAAAAGAAGAAGAAGAAAAAAAAAAAAGCTCCGGATAACGACCCACATTTCCAACTCGCAACATAAGCTGCCTCCACTTGGCCTTTGACGCCCCAACTAAATCTTTACGGCCGCCTTGCTCTTATTAGGCTAAGGCCAAAAAAGAGATTCGCCACTGCCGCATTTGGGAACCGCTCTTTTTGCACATCATACAGACCCCCCCGGCAATTCCTGCACATTACATTGTAACTCAATCCACTGAACCAACAAATCTAGTTTCCTCGGTTGCTGACTAATGTCGTGTTTACGACAGCTAGAGAAATCTCGCAGCTACTTATTCTACATAATACCTGTAACTCTGTAAGTACGGGTCATGTAAGCGAAGAAATGTCAATTTGCTCGTGACCGCAATTAATTTAAATAGGAAAGGTGGTTGGGAGCTCTGGATGTACACCAGCTTCCCCAAAAAGTACTTGTAAAACTGGTCCACAAATTCGCCATAATTCGAATGGTATGTCGTGTATATAGGTACTGGATTATTTCGCCGAAACTTATTAATTGCGCCCAGAGCAGCGCTGCATGCAAAATTTTCCCATAAAGGCTTCTGCTAATCGTTATTCACAACAAGTTCCATAAGCCTCGACATGCCCCCTCCATATAACACATTTGTACAAATCGCTTTATCGCCTTAATTTGTCCACATTCCCGTAACTGGGTACGGGCAGGACAAATAATTAAATTTGCGAGTTACAAAAGTTATGACTTAGAAGTGTGATAACCAGCGCCATGCCTATTTTCACCGTGCAGCTAAATTTAGTAACGCAGGTTGATTACGTTTCCAGCTCTCATATATGCTAATATTTAGGGACCACTGCTGCTCACATTTTATCAAGCGTGGCAATAACTTGCTTAGCAAAACAGTGCTCAGGAGAATACTGTACATTTGAAAAACGCCCGCTGCATCGCACTCCAAAGACAGAATTAAATTTCACTTGTTATAGACAAGCGTTCTGCTCCAATCCTTCATCCATCATTGTAAGTAACTGGGACCAGGCACTTACTCTTCCAGCTAACAATCAGTAAAGGACAACAAACCTTAATCATAGTCGAAGCAATAACTGTGAGTGGCAGAACGGTCGAACCCCACAGATGGCAACACACATCTGGCTCTGCCCAACTATCCACGACAGAAAAACAACTGGTACCGTTTCTTGTACCGAACAAGTTAACATTTCGACCCCGATTCCACCCCCTACGGCACAGTTTGTGGTCCCTCATGATATATCCGCACACTGCAAGTCGAAGCCTCGCTCGAACCAAAACCCCCCCGCTTAGCCTTTCATAATAAATACATGTACAATACACTGGTTCAGTATCCGTTCTCCCCAGCCCCGATGCTATTACCCTGTTTTTACTACCCCCGAAGTTTCCTACCTATTGACTCATAAATCGAAGTTATGCCTCCATACAAGAGACAGACGCTGGCAAATGAGGAGGTGGGCGGGAGGATGCAAGGAACTGAGGGGAGGGGGGGGGGGTCGTCTTTCTCGTCTTATTGCGACATTTATGAACCAGAAATGCCTACTGGCTAAGTGCCATTTTTGATATGATAAAGGCGGCGGCCTAAAATATACGCTGCCTTTGGGGTATCACATTATAGGTAAATATTCGGAAATAACATCTCGGAATTCTCCTAAAATGATAATAAGATCCGGTTTATGCAGGAGTTTTCGCTCCCGCCTCTGGAGGCTTCATTCATTGGAGGATTCGGTTTTCCTTCTATCATCCGGATATCTCATCAGTCGCAATTGCATCATGAGCCACTAAAGTCACAGCGGTCCCGATAGGGAATTTCTTTAGCCTCTACCACCTTTCAAGGATGAGTTGAAGGCCCTCTTACTTATTGGAACCACGGTTGCTCATATATACGATATACATCAGGCAATATGGAGAAGTAGTTCTCAGCAGCATATCAGCCTGTCAGGGACTATCAGGGCCGTCAATGTTACATCCAACCTTCAACTATACAAGACAAGGTTAGTGAGGCTACGAGGTTTCCCGATTTGGTCCGATATATACGACCAGGCCTGGAAAGTTCCCACAAAACGTCCTGTCAAGTCCAAAGCTTGAAACACCTGACATGACAAAAATTCGCAAAACTCCCTCCAAATAATTCATCCGTCTTGATTGTACGCCAAAGCAAGTTGCCAGAAAATGCCTGGAACACACCGCAGCTTCACATGTCGCCCTCAACACGACAACGGCGAGAAAACCTCCCGCAAATGCGACCATCATGAAGCGATCCTGGTCTCCGTAGCAGCCACTCTCCTTTCCGCAAAAACCATAACCGAGTCCTGCATATATTTTTTGTTCAAACCCGGTTTTTCCCCCCCACACAAGAGGCGTCCGCTGGGTCTCATAATGCAACCACAGTCACTTCCACCCTGTACAATTACAGAGTAGAAGGCGGCTCACCATACCATTTTCCTCCCCACTCTCATTTCAACGATTTCCACCAGGTCGAGTTTACATGGGTCCAAAAACAGCTTCGCCAAGTGCCGACGATTATTACTCCATTTTCTTCGCAGCAGCTTCTTGCGTGCGACGCCAGATTTACGGACGTGCTGCACGCCCAAAAAACATACATAAAAAAAAATATCAAGGGAGGGAAGAAACCTCTCCTATTTTTTTCTCTCTCTCTCCCAAAGCCTGAATGGCCAAATCGTGCATTTTTATGCACGACTCGTGCGCACATTTTTTTCCCCAGTAGAATGTACCCACATTGTCCGGATTACAAACGAGGCCGTTTGCTGAACGTTAGTATAAGTAAATCGCCTTTTCTCAGGTATCCCCCGCCAGTTTTCGTGGCACTTTACTAAATTACATGATTACACCATGTTATTAACGGAATTGGATTCTAATGCATATACCTACTGCGGTTACCGCTGAGTCCCGGAACCATTTTCATTTTTATAATCACCACTTTTTAAAATTCTCTGCAAGGTATGTCAAGTGCACTTCTGGGGCATCCAAATTACGTGCAAGATTAAGATAACATTAATACGGAATATATGGTCATTTTTTGCTTCTAAAAATATGGCCAATTAAAATTGACACCCCAATTTCATTGGTAGCTAGCTCGTTAAAATACTATAAAAAGCAGGCAACAGAATATATGTTGCCTGTGACATGTTGCACATAGCGACAGAAAATATGGTCCGGTTCTAATCCGTCCTCGCAGCCATTGGGACAAAGCATTACAATCCAAACGATATGACGAAAGTCAATCCCTCGCTATTCAGACCCATAACTCCCTTTATAGTTACAGGCTCTGTGAAAGAAAATAACACTCCCAACCTACTATTAACCTGTCTGACTCTCCATTTTAACCCCTTCCTCTTTCCCTTTAAAAAAAAATACGGTTGTGACATCGAAATGTCAGAGTTGCATGTGAGTTCACGGAAATAAATTGACCGCGTGCACGTGATTAATCGATACAGCTTGACCATTAAAATTTTCCCTCTTCAGTCGGTATAATTAACACGGCTTGATTACCCCGCACGAAAATATACGCTATCTCCGTACGCATCAGAATCGCAGGGTGTTTTAGCACACGACCCATCCAAATCATATGGCAGTTTATTACGGCGCACCCTGTATGCCGTCCCGTTTTCCAGCAGAAAAACAGGTAAATAAAACCGGCAGTTGAATATTATTGCTCGCCATACGCGCATCTCAGGGACGGTTCGTTGCCCTCTACCATTGTGACGTACCCATATTTTGTCCAGATATTATTATTTTTTTTTTTGCGTGAGGTTAAGCTCAAGGATGCTGCTTAATCCTGCAAGCATGAGATATGAAAAGAGCACTATTAAAGCACCTGTTACGCACACCCTATGGGTATAACGACCCGTCACTCACGCAATCGTCGCCATCCTCCCCTATTGGTCCAATTACCGAGTCAACTCTCGGGGATTGGACCCAACTGAGCATCCCTATTTTCCTCGGGCCCGCAGGCAAGGAGGTCATCTGGTTGGAGTTTCGCAACGCACAACAAAACTCTTGCAAAATAGCCATTGGCGGAATCTGATAGTAGGCCCGCTCCAATTCCGCCTAATGCTCGATAGTTGTTGTCAAACTAAAGGCAAGGGACTGCTCGACCTCATTTTCCCGGCCAAGATGACCTGTGCACAACGGTCAGGTGAAACATCCCGCAAAATCGACCCTGTCTGGCTGGCTGCTCCGGGGGGTTGACACGTAGCCAATGTGCGACACGTGACGATGACACATGTGCGACCACTTCGACACATGTCATCCGCACTGCCTACGACGCGACTACGCCCCGAAAAAACTTTTTTTTCCCCCCTCCTCTCCCTGGTGTAATCAGGTGGGAGGTGCTCTGTACACACGACCAGGGCTGTAGTTTGGATGCGCTCTGCAATTTCGTGCGCTCTAATGCACAAAGGCATCATAAAGGTTCGTTATAAGTTAATTGGTATAAAACTGCTTCAGAGGGAGGGGAGGGAGTTAAAAAAAAAAGCGAGTTCATGCATCATTGCTGCAGTACAATTTGTTCAAAAATACTTCCCGGCTAGTGCCTTGGCCATTCTGCAATATGATGGCGAATCCTTTTGTACACACAGAGAGTGCTAATGATTCAATCTTGATGCGCACTTGTAGCGCGAAATCAGCCTGTGTCATACACTGCATAGCTCTATACGGTGAAAGAGCCATGCGTTAATAAGTGGATGATTATTCCCAGCCATCGTCATAGAAACGCTAACTGAAACGAGACGAAAATAATGTACCTGCTAACTCTGGCGTTATGACGGATGATGAAACTCACGGATTCGACGCATAAGGTCCACACTTTTTGGCTCTTAACTTACATTGTTGCAAACGAACTGACTCGAAATAATATTCTTCGGAGTGAATCCGGATGAAATTTGAATGCTGAACAGATGCGTTTTCCTCAGAGCTAACTATACATTGTGGTCGAGCAGTATCGTGCAGCTTCGGTATTTTCGCGACGTTACTTAGCACCATTATCCGATGCAATGTGGGTTGCGGACTCGCCGGGTGTCGGACCCTGGTATTCGCAATGACACGGCCTGAGGTTACCGTCCTCGCTTAACTTGGCCCTTGGGTTAGCCTATATAGACCTGCAAAGCCGGAAGGAAAGCGGGGGGCAGAGGGGGGGTAAAGCAGGCAGGCGAGGATGCATATTAAGGGGGGGTATTCCCTCCCGAAATGAAGAACATAGCCGGTGTTTTGGCAAGCGCGAATTCCGGAGCAGCTGTGCGGCCGCAGCCGACCGCGAAATCGGATGTCCGTTGCCGCCACGGCGATTCTCTCACTCTGCTGGGGCGTGCCCCACCATCTTCCACAAAGGATATATAGATACACTATATACTCGGCTACACCACCTGATATGCGTCCCCGCTTCTCCCATTACAACCATTCCAGTATCCCCCCCAAAACACTTACCACTTAACTACTGCCACGCCCAACTAACCGGCCTCCCAAAACCTCCCCAGAAACTTCTACTCACTGCATTGTCTACACGCTATTTCAAGAGCCAGGCCGCTCGGTTTCAAGGGTTGCTGGGAAGCTTCAAAGCGCGTTCGGGAACAGCAGATTTTCCTGGCTGTAATTGCATTTTTGTCATGGCTATATGCAGCGCAGAGTAATATTCATCTGCCGTCGGACCGGATAGAAAGTTTTTCCAACGAGACTTTCCCCTTCACGCAATTCTGCAATCTCCGAGACCCTCCCCGAATTTCATCTACACCCCCCCGAAAAAGACACCTTTGAACGAAAATTAGAGTCGAGGAAAACGAAGCTTCTGCCGGCTTCATCAGAGCATAGTAAATCACACCTTTTCTGCCTCCCCCCGCCCCTATTTTCCTTTGGCAGGATACGGCCACAATCCAGGGGATGCCATCATCCGCCTAAAAACATAATCTTGACACCCCCCCCTGTAGACGTCTCTCAAGCCGGTGGAGGGAGAAACATTTCGCAGGAGACCAATAATCCACTTTTGCTCGCCAATTTTTCCCGCGGACCCCCCCACCCCCTCCAGAAAAAAAAAAAAAACGTGGGGAAGCAGGGGGTGGGCGTGAGAAAAGTGCTCTTTTACGGCTTTCCTCCCAAAGTCTCCCGTCGAGGGAGGAAAACGCCCGGATTTAAAGCAACAGGAGCCTTTCCCCGAATGACGAGTTTCATCCTACCCCCAACAACATGTATTGCTGTGGGACGTGTGTCGCACTTTAAGTACCCCGAGCCTTCAAAGGGAAAAGGTAAACAACAAAAAAAAGGTGGTTGCACCAAAAATGCAACTGCCTTTTTCGCAGGCTGCACTGCAAGGGGACAAATAATGTATGAATGCACACAGGACCAAAAAATGAGGGTAACTGATTTTTCCTTCTCAGTAGGCACCCACTCTAACGGAACAACTTTCACCTTTTAGGTGGTCCGTTAGAAATTCCCATCATACGCTGAAGCAGTCCATAAACCTCCCCGCACCATACAATCCAGCGTTCAAAATTCAGTTCTTCTCTCCCCATTTTTCGCATGGGACAGTTCCTAAAAGCGTGAAACCGCCCACCCCCAACACACACTTTGTAATCTTTTTTCTTCTTCTTCCATTTTCTTTAAAGGGGGGCGAATCTTCCATGGAAAATGGTAAAGATGGAAGCATGAGGAGGGGATCAGCATGCATCAGTAGACAAAGCAGCATCTTCCCCTACTTTGTGGTCGATACATCATGGCCAGCAGCAGAGAGACTCACTTAGAAGATGGCAGCCCCTAGCACTATATATCTTCTTCTGCCCCCTTTTTAAAACATGGGGACCACAAACTACCATTTTTACTCAGCTTCCATATCCATCCCCAGAAGCACAGTGGAGATTTCCTTTGACACTCGGATATGCGGCTACGCGGATATGTACTCTGGGCTTCAAACTTCCCAATATATGTAGACATAACTATGACTGTGCATTATTCAAAATATACGCTAACTATCTCAGTAACAAGCCAAATGACACTCCTACATACGTAAAGGGGCTTGTGGTAATGTCGGTATTATTAAACCCCCTGAATAAATCAATGCTATAGCACCTGTGTGGGCAGAAATTCGTGAAATTTTCGCCATATTCCTGCGGCCGGGATTTAATGAAATGTATCAGCATCCTTGCACAATGCGTGCACTTCAATTTGCACATCAAAATCCATGCAGATGCGCTGCGTTCCAAAACCCAGCAGGTACAGAGCTGCGGATCTCAAAACCGCGTACATAATCCCAGTAGAGCCTGAAATTTTGCCTGGGTCAACCCAGCCATGTGACAGGATTAATCAAAAGGGCGGGATGTCCTAATGGTGAAACTGTGTCGCTTTCTGGTTCGGAGTTCTGATTCATCTGGATTCTTCCCCAGCAGCCTTGGGAACTTCCTCACGCCAATTGCACATAAATCCTGATTTTATTCCCTCGCCACCTTCTTTGCAAAAGCACTTTTTTTGGTGGGAGCCAAAAGTGAGTGGGACTTCTCTCATTTTTAGAGGTCTTCCGACACCTACTATGAGAGATCTAAAAATTTGCCATATGCAATTCACTGCACATACTAGGTTTGCCTCGGGCTAATCCCAAATGCATTGAAACACTCCAGCGGTCTGCCAGCAGGCGGGTTCAAAAACCAAAACAGTTCACTTGGTAATTCGCGGCTATTTTTACCCTCAAATACGTATTAAGGTCGCTCCATGATCCAGTATGCAAATCAGACCACCTGATATAACTGTTTATAGAGAATGGTCAGCAGGGATGTAGGGCAGGGTCAACCAGAAGCACTTCTACAAATAGGTCTAGGGAATGAACCTGCTATCCTTACACAAATTCTCGAGGCTAAACTCGTTTTGAAAATTACGTGTTGATACGCATGCCACGGCTCAAAAATTACCAACCCGAAACGGCACGTGCGTGACAATATCTTCGTAATCATCTTACCTCCCCAGTGTAACTCCGCAAAAAATATACTGCAGCACCATGCGTACACGACAACTGTCACTCTTATTCTCCAAGTATTAAACTCGGATTAAAACTCACCACAGCAAGCTTTCCATCCAGTATGGCGACACGTGTCGAATCGCTTCCTCCGCCATTGTTTCTCCTCCACATAATAAAAACAAAGCCCGGATTTCCATATCCTTCCAAGGCAAAAAAAAAAAAAAAAGATGGAAGCCCGCCTTATTCAGCCCTTGTGTCAATCTTCCTCTTTTCCGGCATCTCCGCCTTCATTTAAAACTCATTACGCGGTCCAGATGCGCACGCCGAAATCACTTCTCCCAGGTACCGGGGACAAAATCCTCCAACCCGTCTCTTTATGGCCGCCTAAATTATTCATCACTCCCAGCCAGACGGATGGAAATTATTTTCATGACCACTTCCTCGAGAGTTTCTGGACCACTTCTTCAAGTCTCGGGAGTTCCTTTTGTTTGGGCGTCATGCCGTTCCAAATGTAATGGAATTTACTCACCTCCTTTTTCTGCTGATTCAACAGATAATTCTCTTAAAAATAAACTAGGTCAACTCTTTAGCTCCTTGGAAAAGTAAATTGGGATGCATAAAACCAGAATCATGAGTCCTTGCGATGGGTCGTTTTGACCTGAGCTATTCAAAGAGGTGCTCCAGCCACCCTATATTCTGAGAAAGAACAAAAGTGCTGAGCCGAATAGATTACGTTTCACAATAATTTCGACCCAGATATTGAGCTGGCTGTTAAGGTGAGAAAATATGGTCAATAAATGCGTCTCCTTTTTTTCTGGAAATTCGGCGAAAATGCCCGTGGTAGAACTGTACGGGGCCCGGTTTCCTTATAAACCGCATTGTCTGCTTTGCATTTTCCTGCAGTCCTGGCACTACATCAGCATATTCCAGTGTATAAGGGTGGTGGTGCATTGCTAAAGAGCTAAACCAACATGGGAGATGGGTAGAAATGCTGGATTGTTGTACTCCACAAACATTGCGATTGTTGCTTCTGTTGGAGGAAAAAAATTCATATTCACCACACGCCTTTTGACCCATTATGTGCCACCCCGTGTAACTTGCTGAACACGCGGCAAAACCTCAAAATTGTCGCTTTTACCCCCTCCCTTTTCGTCACATTTTTAAAAGGATAATTTCAGCCGTCCACATCCGGCCTCAGAATAGGCCCACCCATGCGCTCACCTGCGCGTGAAAATAGCCGCATAAATTGTGTACAACGCATCAAAGCGCAAAACAACATTCGCACCCAGCATAAGTGCAAAAAAATTATTATTTTTTGCTCATTTTTATTCCCCTCCCGAGTTTGTAATCAATCTGGGGGCACTGCACATATTTCTCCTCCCCACCCCCTCCAGGTCTTTTGTCGAAATCATTGATATTGATTACATTCGATGTTCGAGGTTGGGCTCAGTCCGCATGATAATTTTTTTGAACCCCCCAAACCTCCCCAGGGACGGATATTTTTTATACCAACCGGGCGTTAATTCTGGCGGGGGCTAATTAACGGCGGAAATCACAGATCTGGCCACCAAATAAACCGCTGATTTCAACTCTCCCACGCCCGCCCACCCACACCTGCAGCTACACCGGATGATAATGATTCGCCAAGGCTGCGTCTCTTTTTTCGCACGAACTCAGATCGATCCCTGATCGATTCGGCCTGGAGAGCGGATGATAGCGAATACCACCCCCCAAGTTCTATATATAAAAAAAAGTCAAGTGTTCCTGCAACTTGTACTGTACTATATGCCAAATTGTACTGACAAGTTGCTCATAAAAATTCAAATTACTATTACACCACATATGTTAGCAGGCTGAAGAATATTGTGCGGTAGGTGGGTATGACCCCGCCTCCGGAAGTACACACGAGTGCCATCCGTATCCACAACTGGTGACCTCCGCACGAGGACAAAAAGAGCACAGGCCGAAAAATTCTCTGCACCATTATTATCGGCTTTTTGTCTGTTTCTTTCTGCCTTTCTTTTTCCTCCTTTGCCGCAGTGAAATGGCATGGTGCTCAAGGATTCCCCCCATTCATTTATCAGTATTAAGTCCCAACAAATAAGGTGGATTTCGTGGCCAGGGGGTGTGCGGTGTGCTTGGAACGTAAACTGCACAGGTTGTTTACTTCCCATGTTGAGGATAGGAAGAATGAGTCAGGTATTGTGTGAGCGCAGGCTTTAAAGAAAATGAAAGAAAAAAAAAAAGTGGGAAGGAACTTGGAGAATGAGTATTTTCTGGCGTAATCAGAACACTCGACTGAACAGAGTAATATGCTATGCTATGAAAGTGGGAGTGCCTCGATTACGCCAAACTTTCTGAAGGAATTTTCCCAATTTGCTGGGAGTGTCTTTCTTTCTCTCTGCAGGAGAAGAGGGGGAGGGGGGTATAAAGTGGAGTTAAGTGAAGAACCATCTACTTCGGATATTGAAAAGTGTTTGTAGTGCAGATTTTACTTCTCCTCGAGAAGAGACGCAATGGGTATGAACTCAGTCTTATTTTCTCCGACAGCGTGGGCAGCTATCAGCAAAAACTCATCGTGTCAATCACTTACAAGTTTGAAGCTGCCATTTCCCCCTTGTCACCCCATCCCTCGAACCCCTAAGTAAACCAAGTGAAGTTAAATCGCTTATTCCGACAGAGGAAAGTAAAAGAGGTGACCTAAGTTGCGAATTTCTACCACAAAATTGACCTATCCGATTTGAGCAATAACAGTTCCAGTCCTCTTGAGTACCTAAGGTATGTGCCTGCAATTCCAGGTAAAGTTCTGCTGATTAGGCCACTAGGATACTATCTGAGGTTCATTCAAATTGGCATGTGATCATATATGCAATGATAGAAGCAAAATATTCGCCTTAGTGAAAAGAAACTGAATAACCACATGTTCTTCATGTACATTGTATATAAATTCTCAAAAAATGTACACCTGATGCTTAACTTCCATGTATTATACCAGAACAGAATATAAAATAATAATTGTTTCTCACACTTAGTTGTACCGGTAGTCCACAAAACTAAGGACATGCAACCAGGCTTGCAACAGCATGTCATAATATTGCGATGCACTCGTCAGTAATTGGTTGCAGCATGTTGCCCTTAGGTGACCCCGTGAGAGCAGCTCTTATAGAAAGCTGCGACTGTCCACATGCAAAGCAGCAGTACATCTAAATAATTCAACCTCCTTCAACACCATCATTAACGTCACTAATGCGCTTGCAGCACGTGGCCCCCTGCCATATATCTCGTCCTAGGAATCAAATGTAAACCGGCCGTAAAATACCATCTCACACACGGCCCCGTTCCCTGCCACTCTTTCCAGCTTGTTTGATTTAAAAAGTACCGTACACCACCACGCCCCCTTATGCCTGCAAATTACGCAAGCACCCCGTTTTATCCCCCCGGGTCTCGCCCCAGCCGTCTATATAACCTCACCAATTAATAAAAAAGAGGTCGCTTATCCCCCACCGCGATAACTCTCTGACCTCCGCCGGCTTGACCTCTTAATTATTTCATTTGCACAGGAAGCTCGCATTTGTAAATCAAGCACGCTGCAGGAGACCCCCCCCCCCTCCTCACTACCTCCCATCCCACCCACCCCAACCCAGGTCAAAGCTCCAGCAGCCTACCAATAAGTGTGCTCTGCAACCGGGGGTCACTTTCATCTAGCGGGAATAAAGAAAAAAATCCCCCCCTGGATAACATAATCCCCCACATTTTTCACCCTAACATTGCAGGCCTGATGGTCTGGGGCGGCGTGAATAGTTTATAACAAGCCAAACCCCTGGAATTGGAGCTGAAAAGCTGCACAAGGAATAAGAGGATTAGAGTTTGGGAGAGTTAGTGTGTTACACACACATAAAAAAAAGCAGAGCTGGACCGCGACCGCCTCCTCTTCAGCCCAGGGCTAATGACTGGCGGTTCGTAGCACTGTGGACCGATCTTCACTATACAAGAGTCCTCTCCCAATTTGCATAAGGGAGCATAAAAAAAGCTCGATGACAATTTCACGCCCTGCTTGCCGGAAGCGGTAACAATCTTCCTGCCGCACACGGCCTGTGTAACAACCCAGGGCACCCAACCAGGAATTCATCCGTGAGACCTATAGTCCCGGAACCGATAGGAGTAATATCCAGCCATTATAGCATCGAGCAAACGAGGCATTGCTGCTGCTTACATGTCTCACTTTCTGATTTCCATTGCGCAACCTTGACTTCCCACTCGGTGATCCAATGGCCATGAACAATTTGGCCGGATTGTGATGGAGTAATAAAAGTGTGTGTGCGCACTCTTTTAATTGCATCAACTGGTGACGTCATATCGGAGGATGGTGCAAAAAATAAACCGCAGATTTGATTAACTCCGGCTGCCGGGTAGTTTCTAAGTGACTGGCAACTGTCAGGACTTGGAAATGGCATATATCAAGCAGGCCGCTCGAGTGAACAACCTTGGCTTGAAACGTCTCAACTCGCCCGTATACAGCAGATCGTGTCGAGGCCTTCACTATACAACAATTCATGGCAACTGGCAAGTGAGTGAAGAGCCACATCACTTGCGGGGAAAGTCGAGGAAAGTTGGCCCGTTCTTTAGACAGGTGCCCGGCGCAGGCATTTTATGAAATTTATTGCCCTACATCTAGGTCAGTCCCGTCCCTAACGAGCCAACTTTAAAAAAAAAATAATTACGTCAAACTTATGACGTGTCACACACCCATTAAAATTCAATTTACAGGCAGTATATCTGTCTTAAAAATTGTCTCCCCCATTTATCATTGCAGTATCTAGTGTCCCGTACCATCCACAGCATCCCACAACCTCACCTGACTAATACCATGCTGCAATATCCTCTTATCTAAGCTGCTGGCACTGTCTAATATCCCAACCAGCTAGCCAGCTCTAGATCGATACTATCATGTCTAGATGCTTACACAGTCAGGCCCATCTCCATGGCAGCCAGGTCCAAGAGTAGCTCTCGGCCATCTCCGCCATGCCCACTCTCTCCCGCCCAACTAAACGAAACAGACCTACCCATAGCACCCCCCCTTCTATACCACCCCCGCTGAAGGCAACCCACCGATTCCTGCTCCTGACACACTGCGCACAAACACATCTCCCTTCTCTCTCTCTCTCTCCTTTTCTTTATATTCCTCCAGCTTCCTTGGGCCAAAATCCCATTAGGACAAGGTTAATGACATTTGCTTTGTGCCCACGGCCATTCAGCTTAACACCAAGACAGGTGGCGGTTGCTCCTCCCCCGCACAACTCTTTCATATCTGCTTCCAAGATTTAAAACTCCGGTTAGGAAAAACCCTTCCCGGAATAAATTAATCTTCCAACCATCCCCCCCTCCCTTTTCTTTGCAGGAAAATTGGCCGCGGCTGAGAATCCCGCCGGCTAATCCGGGCAAAGTACCTCCCTTGCTCTGACGCCCTGAGAATAAGATGGGTAAGAATTGAAGGAGAAATCGTGCCCCCCCCCCCCCCCNCCCCCCCCCCCCCCCGGGCTCAGGTGCATCTATTGACTCGGATCAGATTCATGTCTCAGAATGTTACGACATGAGGACGTCACTTCCACGTCGCTCCTTGTACTTTTTGCACACACATCGACCCACTTTCCTCGGAATGCGCCAGGTTTTCGCGGTATCAACTCGGGCTAATTCACGCCATCAGCAAAGGATTCGCTCGGATTAACCTCCCTGGAGATTTCGCGTCGGAGGCCCCCCAGAATTATGGTGGAAGGATCGCTTTTTGCCCGCAAAACACGCCACAAAGTATTACCCATGGTGGAGGGTCAAGTGATGGGCTGGCCTTTTCCGCAAATATGGGAACGTCTGACTCGGACGTTTATGACTGGTGAAATACACCAGAAGTGTCCGCATAGCCGGGGAGACAAGTGTCCAGGAGTTTCTGTGTCACTAGAATGGCATGCGGACATAATGGTCACAATGCAGTTGGAATGGTGGAATAACCACTACTCAAAAAAAAAAAATGTACATGTCCAAAAAAAAAAAGCCAACATCTCCCTTATGTACAGATGCTATAAGTACCCCCTGCGTGTACACACGATATTATACATGCCGGAAAATTACCTGATAAGATAACCGCTTCCTTCACTTCACTCCAAACGGCGCATCGCCAAAATTGACACCCTTCATATTGCGTGTGGACTATGGTTACATGCATCCATATCGTCATTGACCTATCAGCGTGTATGATTGGACAACTAATACATGTCGAGCAAAGGCTGCTCCACTATCACTCTACCAAAGCCTGATATCATGGGCCAAAAACCACCCACCACCCTGCGCATCGACACCTTCCAAGCGGATATGACCATCCAACTAATGACACTGGGGGCCCCCCCTCACTTTGGCAAACATTTCATATCGGGCTAGGGAAGCTACGTTACGACCCACCTATTTAATTGCCCAAAGGCTGCGGTTATCAGAATGTAATTCTGCAGTGTTAACCGAGGTGATCATGACCACGGTGCTTATCTGCCGCATAAGACGTGGGTTGCAAAAAAAAAATATTAAGTGTCGGAAAATGAACCGAATGTAACTTTGCGATTAGAGGTTTGCAATTTTTTTTTAAGTGTGTAAGAGAGGAGGGCCCAAAGTACCTATTTAATGGCATCCTGAACACCGTTTATCATTGCGCAGAAAGATTGGGGGGCCCGCTTTTATAGAGTCGTTTTGGTCCCTTCTGCTTTTGTGCCTGGAGGCTATTAAATCGATATCAATGCTGTACATAACAAAGTGGAAACTTGTTCATCTCTCAGATTACTTTTTTTTCTCTCACTTCTTCCATCTTTCGGCCCTCTTTTTTTTTAAATAAAAAAAAGGAGAAAGGCGGCGCAGCTTTTTGGTTCTAAAGGCACTGCAGACAAAGGAAAGTCACCAGAAATCCTTCTCATTCTCTCCCAAGAAAACTGTAGGGGGGGAGCAATCTTGGCAAAGTCTCAAATGTGGCTGGGTTCACATTGTATCTCTTGTGAAGGACTTGTTTGCTTTCTACCCTTTTGAAGTCGGTTTTTATGTGCTCTCAAGTTTTTGAATCTGCGAGTGCTTCTGATTGTACCCAATAATAGTGGTACTTAACATGCACCTCGGCAAGGAGGGAAAATCACCAATAATGTGCGGTTTATGACTGTTGTGGCACTAGGCTGAACATGTTATTACTCTGACCGCAGCAAGAACTACCTAAGCAATCTAGAAGTTAGTTGCCCTGTGGAAAGGAAACTGACCATGAAATTGCTTTCACCTCTTCCCCAATCTTGAAAGTGAATGTTACTCGCTTCAGGGTGCAAGACTTCACCAAAGCAAGCAGAGTTCTGGGAATCAGTTACTGGCCTGCAATAAATCAAGCTGGATGATGAGAGCGGGAGATTCGGCCCTTCGTTCATCCGGGGCTACTCCATATTCAAAAACAGTTTCCACAGAATAGCAATGAGCACGTGTAAGATGTTGTGCAAGTCGTTATCGTGGGATGGGTCTTGGGGCTATGGATGGTACATGGCAAGTGGCAATTAGCATTCCATGCACTCTTTCAAATGGTAATGCCAAACATTGCCATATGGGAAATGGGCATACAGACTGATTAAAATTGGTTTCAAGCTCATGACCACAGCATAAGTAATGCATGTGTTTACAATAACAACTGGCTTGACACTGCAAGGCTCAGTAGAAAATGTGCCTATGTGTGATTTAAAAAATAGATATAGGATAACATCAACTGTACCATTTTAAAACACCACATGATTTTTCTACATTTAAAAAATAAATAAATCTCCAATTGGCCTATGAGATACCTAGTCTACAATTGAAATCATATAATTTACCAGAACATACTGTCATGAAATTAAGTCTTACAATGGGATTTAATGTATAAAACTATAATATTTAATAACGTGAGCCACAGTATTAGCTACTACTGTAGTAATATCAATGTATAAGCCCGTCGAATCCATATCAAGAATGATGTAATGGCTACAACCCCCATTATATTATCCACTAAAACATCCTGCTGAAATGATCCCTGACACAATAATTGATAAAACGACTAACAGCTGTTCACACAGCAACTTCTCTTTTCATAAGCAAACTCAAGGTGTCTATTAAAAATTTAAAAAACAAACTTCTGATGCTAGCTTGTGATAAATAAGTGGCTCTGTGATCAGACCATAAATTGATACATCTCATTAGAGTAATTTTTTTTGTCAGAGTTATGGCGACCTGACTAGAAAGGCCCTGTGCCACTCATTTCAAGTACTACTGGAATATGGTAACGAAACCTTATACGCAAGTAGGTACGATTGACGTAATTCAACCTAGCATTCTAGATTCCGGCTTGTTGTGACTCCCTTTTCGGTTGCCACATCAGCCCTCAGGTGAGATGCACCTGTCCACTTCTTGTAGCCTGTGATTCCAGAGCAAGGTCTTGCTTGCAGAGATGAGGAATAGTAGAACATTTTGTGCTGAATATATAATTCATGTGGTCCATATTACAAAATCGAGTATTATGTTCTGGCTCATTTTCTTCAAGCCGATCTTGTAATCACTACAATGTGCCTATACATAAAATAAAGTCAGTAAGAATAGTATTCTTTTAAATTTCCCCTAAATTATAATGTAAGTCCAATTCATCACTCCAGTTGCCACCCTTACATTGCTGTCTGGTACGTTTAGTTTAGTCATGCAGATTAAGTACGTTATATAAGATAGAAAGATATATGCAATTAGGCATTACCTTCATATACGGAAGTAGTTTACTTCATGTTGCACAAAATTTAATACTTGATGATTTATTCCCCCTTCATGAACAGCTTGTGCATGGTTAAAATAGGAGCAGACAGAATGGTACTGCAGCCAAAGTAATTAATGTATCAATAGGAGTAGCATGCAAGACATAATAGTTTCATTTGATTAGGTTGTTTTCAGTTGCATTATCACGCCAACAAAAATAATGATGACAAAACGTCTTGTGACACATGACGTTAGCAGAGAATGAGCCGGGATTAATACAATTGGGCAAATGGGAGTTGTTGAAAGAACTCACATGATGGATAGCACTTGCTGTATCTTCAAAGCTATTTTCTGATTGGAGCTAAACCATCCCCCACATCCCTAATCCAGGCAACTTGTGCATTTAACTCACTGGTGTTCAAGACTCCTGTGCAGCACTTCAATAACCTGCTCAAGTTCTTTGATAAAAGGAAATGCGCTCATAAATTGTACAACACATGTGCTGGTCCGATGCAATGTAACGTTCATCTGCTATCTACAGTGCTTAAAGTATTGAGGCAAATGAGGTGATTGACTTGCATCTATCCTCTTAACACTGGGTGTTTTGTCACATCCTGCTGCGGCACAACAGTATCAACCATCACAGGCTGCATATTTGATATATCATTATGAGCTTGCTAGGGTTACTGACTAGCAAAAGTACAACTTTGCAAATCTAGAAAATTACATGGTGATTGCAGATCTGATATATGTTAATTTCGAATATTCAGCAAGGTCTTTGGTATGCAGATAAGGAAAATTATCCCTCACAAGCATGTTAAGAAATACAGGTATTGGCATGAAATATCAAAAGTCATGTGCCATGAATTGCACAAATGAAGATTTTTGATCATGTCCAAAATGCCAAAAATCCCGAACTAGTAGGCCTACATCAGTGTACCACTGATGTTCCATATGGGATCCCACTTTTTACAACAGTGTTTTTTTGAGTCAGTATATGTTACTAGATGAATTTTTGATTCCTTCAGTTCTGATAACTCCGCTATAATGTCAGGAGGACGCAGTGGTCTACCGCTCACGCCACTGGCCAGCCATGCAGAAGGTCCATGGCTCATATCCCATCACCTTCACTCGTTTTGCTCTTTTTATGCTTTTCTACCGAGAAACGGGCAAGACTTGCACTCTCTATGCAGGTCCAAGAAAAAAAAGGTCTGGCTGCCTGAAATGACTACTCTTGGGAATGTTCTGCCGCCCAGACATAATTGCACAGCAACGCATGACCTCACGATTAATAAAGGTTCATGCCCGAAAGGGTACGTCAAACCCATTCATCATCATCATCATCATTATTAATTATTATTATTATTATTATTATTATTGGCTGCATTCCTCTTAGTATGCTACTCTTACAGTACACGTTGACACAGGCTGGCTTCACCTGCCTAACTGCGACTGACCTGACAACCTGAACATGATGACAACTACTCCGACCACCTGCTTGTTCCTGAGACTGTAAGTGCTGAGCCCCCCCAGGCCTGCACCATCAGTTGCGGCCATTCCAAATCCTTAGCCCTGCTGCACCCATGTGGGCCTTGAAGGAAGGCAATGGCCCTACAACTCCCCCCGTCCACAAGCAGCAAGGGGTCAGAGAGACCAAAAAAGGCAGGTGTTCACAAGGGTCCTTCCTTACCTTCGCCTGTCCCTCTCGCTGTGTGTGGGGGTGTCCCTGTGGTGCCGGCGACGTGTGCCCGGGTGACGTGGGTCGCGAGATATGACGACGAGAGAAAGAGAGAGAGACGTGAGGTCAACAGCGCCCGCCAGCAGTCGCCATGTCACCACTGCTGCCTCCTCTTCTTCTCTACTTCCCTCCTCCTAGCCCCCTCTCCTCCCCCCTTAAAAAAAAGCTCCTCTTCCCCCTCACCTCCTCCTCGTCCTCCTCCCTCCACAACATTCACCTGCAACCTTGCGTCAGGGTTGCCAGACTGAAACACCTCGCCGAGGAGAAGCACATTCGGAGCGCGGATTCAAATCAAAAGATCCCTCCCCATCAGTGTTAGTTTCATGCTCCAAATAAGTCCGGTCATTACCATGCTCGACATGAATTCCAACCCAGATTGTTGACCATCATATTTTATGCCAACTTGGTTGAATGCTGCCATAAGAGATTCAAAACTGGATTTTTAAAAAAAATTAAACTGTATTCAAAACTAATTTAGTACCATATTCAGCGCACTCCTGCAGTCTAATACATCTCTGAATCAAACGAGGATGATATTGTAATTAGAAACCAAATATACTTGATAAAAATTCAGCAAGTAAGCTGATGCACGTTGTATTACATAAGCGAATTAATTACATGGTGTCATATAATTTTTTGGGCATTAGAAGAAATTATGGAGATGAGATTGGGAATTACAAAACTAATTGACATGTTTCTGGCCAATATAGGCAAAGGGAGAATTATTGAATTGCAGGAAATTGTGAAAATGTATGGTAGCTTTGTATATAATTGGATCGGTAGAGTAGTAGTAGTAGTAGTAGTAGTAGTAGTAGTAGTAGTAGTAGTAGTAGTAGTAGTAGTAGTAGTAGTAGTAGTAGTAGTAGTAGTTATGTTTAGTTAGTAGTAGTAGTTTAGGTATGGGTACTAAATGCCATATCTGTGTAATAATAATAAAGCTTCATAATATTATGCTTTTGTTCCTTGTAATCATTAAAATTTTACTCGGCCTACTTCATGATTTTCACGCAATAAAGCTCCTTATTAGCTCGCAATAAAAAGCCGCTGTATAACAACACTGTTCTGTAGAACCTTGCCCATAAAGTTAATTTCTATGATCCTCTCTCCAAATGTGCCGTTAGAAAGTGACGTTATAATAATTGTATAAAAATTTTAAATGCGATATACTGTTACTATGCATTGCATTGTTGTAAATATATAACCACTATTCTATCAGTTTCGTTTCTTTACCATTGTAAGCTAATATCATTGGGTAATAGTTTTATAATTATTATTTTGTTCAACTGCTCCGAGTGCTTCAGAATCAAGTGTTGTGACGATTACAGAAGCTAAAACAATATTATCACCGACTGTTACAACTTACAACTGAAAGTCAAAAGAAAACATTGTTTACTGATATACTGTATATGCTACAGCACGTTGCAAACACATTGCATAATATTGAGGTGCGTGACACCAGGACAAAATATGTGAACTGCCCCAGTTAGAAATAAAAGTCAAATTTGTGTTAACCTATTACATGAACACGAGTCGGAAAAAAGACTGGAAAAAAAACATGAAGTGAAGCCCACCACAATA